>JAQZBX010012218.1:0-41542 GCA_029593785.1 Cabassous unicinctus | reverse complement strand
TATATATAATAAATATATTACCAGATTTTGTCTAGGTTCTTGACTATGCTGCAGAAATGAATTTCAAGAGCATATCGCGTTGATTAGGCCAGTAATTTATTAAGGTAGGGAGAAGAGAAATGGGAGAAAATAACAGATCATAGGTCACAGGTAGAGAGGAAGGGGCTGAAAATTGATAAAGAGGACCGATTTACACAGTATAATTTCCCATTACAGATTATAAATGCCCAGATTTTACTTGCGTATTGATCCATGCGGGGGTGAAGAAAGCCAGAACAGGGGTCCAAAGGCAAGAGAGAGAAAGCAAAAAGACCTTTGTGCCTGCTTTTTAAACCATTAATTATTCCATCCCTTTGCTTATAGCATGGGAGGAGTTCCAGCTGTTTGCTGTTTTGATTGATTACCCCACCCATCAATCCCCCTGGAGGGCCCAATGATAATATTCCTGGCGAATATCCGGGGTTTCTCCTGGCTTCAGGAGGAAATCTCATTCTGAATGGCAGAAATCTCATTCTGAATGGGATTTCTTGTGAGGGTCTTCCAGCAGCCATCTTGGAGGTATTGATATCCACGTAGACTTCTTGCCAGGTTCCAGATCCGTCTATTGATTCCCTATTTTACTAATCTGCTTCATATCCATGTTATATATATATATATATATATATAATTATTGTAAGAATTGGCTCATGCAACCAAGGGGATTGCAAGTCCAAATTCTAAAGGGCAGGCCACAAGCTGGAAACTGTGATGAAAGTGAAGTTGAATTTCTCAGGAGAAGATGGGTGTTTCTGACTTCTGAAATCCTCAGTTCTGGCTTTTAAGACCTTCAACTGATTGAATAAGGAGACTCCCCACATTGTTGAGGGCACTCTCCTTTGTTGATTGTAGTTGCAATCAGCTATCATTGCAATCAACTGACTAAAGATGTAAATCCATCTACAAAATACCCTCACAATAACAATCAGGCTAGTGCTTGCTTGACCAAACAACTGGACACCATAACCTAGCCAAATTGACACATGAAATTAACCATCATACAAGGTTTACACAGCTATGTGTTCTTGGAGTAATTTTATTCCCTGGACAAATAGTGTAACCTACCTCTAAACCCAAATCAAGCACATGCACCCAACAATTTGTATGAACAGATGGTGATGATTTGTAAGTGGTTTGGCCTTCTAGGTACCTTGTTTAGTGTCAACACAGCTTCAGCTCTTGGTGATAATGCTAAAGTAACTTGCTTACTTCTAGACAAATGCTAACTATATAATGTGTTGTGATAAAAATACACAAAGAAATAGATATTTACTATTGATTGCATTTAACAGGCACCAGCTGGAGGTAACACACATGCTTAAAAACTCTTCGTTCTTTTGTCTGCGTATTTTGGGAGAACATTTGTCCACTTATTAAAGCACTCAGACTTACTTTTATAGTTTATTTCTAATATTATAATCCCCTTCGAATCAGTTTTGCAACTAATAAGTGTGAGAAACAAATAAACGAAATGATAGAATTTTCCCTCCCAAACCAGCTTTTACTACTGACTTTCGTATCCTATTAAATGTATTGAAATGTTTTAAATTACGGAGATTAAAAGCCATCTCCTTATTTAATTCTCGGTCTGGGAAGCTGTCAATTTCAGTAGATTCTCTTATCTTTTTCATTCTCTTTTCTGGGATGCAAATTCAGATTTCCTTGTATTCCTTTTACTACTTCTGGGCCCACCTTTCCTGCCCTGCAGCCCATCTTGGAGTGCTTTGCCTTCCACTAGCAGAACCCACAGCCTTTTCAAGGAGAGGAGTGCCCTCAGGCTACTATAGCCGGCTTGCCCTCAGGTACTAAGAGCTAGAAGTGCCTGGGAGATGATATTTCTTGGGGGAAGTCCTAAGCCACTGACCAATTGATGGTCAAGTGTGAAATCCCAGTTTCCTGGACTCAGGACAACTCTGAGGCATGGCTTAAACTTCAGTTTCCCTGCAGGATCAGGCTGGAACTGCTCTCTGCAGGACATTGCCTGAGATGACTCTTTGTTTGCCTTCCACTCCTTGGGCTTGCTTCCTCCCTTCCCTTGACAATTCCCCAGGGGAGTATTTCCTTAAATCACTAGCAGTGAAATGCTTATCTCTGGTTTGCTTCTGGCAAATCTCACCTAAGACTGCCTCATTGTAGCAGTCCAAATAACTCCATTTGTTCCCCAGTTTATTCTAACTAGACATAGCTAGGGGAATAACTCAGATTGTTTAAATTTCTAAATATCAAATATAAGGTACTATTACCCGGTATACTGAACAGGTTCTAAAATATTATTTCTTTTGGCCTAAATTTCAACTCCTATGGGTGTTTAAAAAGGGGCAATTGAAGGAGAGAGTGTTAGAATTTGTCATTATATTTGCTATAACTGAGGTCGGACATGCTTACCCATGTAAGCATATTGTTATAAAGACTGATGGAATTGGCTGTAGTTTGAGCCCCTGGCTTGAGGAATTTGAACTCCCTTGGGCTATTAGAGTCTGGAATTTGATTAGTGTTGGCTGCAGTCTAGTCTCTTATCAGCTATTTCTGCCACACATCAATTCTGTATCATTCAGCAGTGTCTTTGCTGGGAAATAATTCTGACAATCTGGCCTTATTTGAAATGTATCAAATAATTGTATGCAGCCTAGTCTTAGCGGCTTTCCCACTAAAATGCTCCATATTTTCTTCTTGACAGGCTTCATCTCATTTTCTGTTGTGTTGTGATAAGCAGCCAGGGCCTGGCTAAGAGGCTGTGTGGATTGCTCTATGTTCAGTTCTGAGGGCTCTATCAAAACACCCAAAATAAAGAATGGGATTTTGTAGAGGACCTTTAAACTCTGTGTCATTCTCAGAGATTGTATGGATATTGGAAAGTCAGCCTCTATCATTTTTATAACCTTGTTTCTTGAAATCAAGTACTTCTACTGCATTTCTCCTTACAATTCTTATTGTCTTTTATAAAATGCCTGGCTACAAGACATTTATACAACACAGGAGAGTCGTAATTGCAGTTATATCATTTTATCATTTCCCCAGTGTTACATTATTACATTCCCAGCACTGCATTGCATGCTTTGCAGATGAGCAGTTATTGCAGTTACTTTTTGTTAGTGTTTTTTGTTTTTTTTTGTTTTTATTCCCAAATGACTTGGGTTCCTTTTTAATGTAAGAAATTATCTTTATTTCCAATAAGGGTTCTACTCATGTTTAGGAACTGACATTTTGAACTCAAAGAGTCAATTACATGAGCCAACATCTTTGTTCCTTATGTAGGTACAAAATATACCAGGCCAGAAAATGACTTGTAAGCACGTTGATTTATCGTAATTTATATTAGTCATGTTTTAATATGCAAAATTCTCACCTGTCAGTTAAAAACCGCTTTTCTTGATGAACGTCTTGATATATATTAAAGATATATTTTGCATTCTTAAAGACGATCGAATAGTCGAGAAAATAAAACTGATAATAATTACAGTTGCTTTGTTTAGTCTTAGGAGGATGAAAGCTGGAGAAGGATAAACTCCCATTTCTGATATAACGGCCTTGGGAGAATGAAGAAAGATCAGTGAAAAGCTTGCTTTGCTATAAAGGGTTGGAGGTGGGGAAACATTTTAAACATCTGAACTCTGCTCATCAAGGTATGTAGATATATATATATTTGCATAACCATTTCCACTAGGATGGCACCCTGAAATAGGATCACACTCCTCTAGCTCTACCAGTGGAAGAATTTTAGAGTGATAATGATCCATAGCATCCAGCCGTGAGCCACAGATGCCTTTGGGGAGGAAATCCCAGACCTCTGAGAACCTTCTCACTGGTGCCAAGGGTGCCACCGCTGTGTTTCTATGCCTTCTTCACTCCTTCATGCTTCCAGTCCTGAGATACTGAAAATTGCAGTAGCTCTGTTCACACCAAACCCGAACATGAAAATTGGCCTCTTTTAGTATTGTCAGGGAGAAATGTGATCACACTCAGCAGTGTTTGGAAGAAGTAACCATTCTCTTGATTCATGGTGTACAGCACAGAAGAAAATATTACCCTGCACAGGCTCAGCCATATCAGTGTCATCAACCCTGATACTTCCCTGCTTTGTAAAGCCCACCCACTGGGACGAGTGAGTCACCTGCCCCCTGCAGCACCTGCACTGTGCATGCTTGTTCTCTGTTCAACTTGCTTCTCTCCTAGGAACAATCTCACCGCCTTGCTCCTTTTCCCACAGTTCCCCAGGCAGTGCTGTCTGTCTACACCCCTCCTAAAATTCTGGTGAACACAATTTTCTCCAAGTTATTTAGTCCTTATTCACTGCATTATAGAATGATACATAGAGATACATTATAGAATGATACACTTTGTTCATGTTGGATAGAAACAAACATGAACAAAGTAGGATAGTAGCATGAAAGAGGTTGCAGTCACTTGTCAGGGCTAGGGCAGGTCAGCTGAGATCTTATAAATGGAGATTATTTTTAGAATGTTTCTGGAATAGTGAGTAAGATTTACATGTTCTACCTGGTGAAAAAGGGGTAAGAGGGAATATTCTATAAATAAAAAAGCTTTCTAAATGCAAAGCGCTCTTGAAAAATAAGACATTATAAATCCTTATCTTATGTTGGTTTCTGTGCAAAAAGGATGAGTTGGATATTTGCTGCAGGAGGTTTATTGGGAGAGCTCTCAGGAATAACACCAGTAAAAGAATAGGGAAGTAGGTTTGGCAGAGGGAGAAGTTGAAACATGATACAGTTGCAACATGGGACCCAGTCTGTTTTTTGAAGCTCTGGAGCTGGGATCATCCCTCAGAATTGTTCTCAGTCAAGGTGAGGCAGTCAGCCCTGGGTCACTAAATGTGGGCTGCACAGAGCTGAGCTGGGAGAAGTGCTTGAATGCTGAAAACGGATCTGGGGTCATCCCACAGTATATTCTACATTCATTGTGGGGTTCACGTGCTCTTTAATTATCAACCTTGAGAATACCTACTAGCTATTCTCCTTTTACACTGACTAAAGAAAATGTAGCTTATAATGTAACTTTATACATTAGTAAAACTGATGGTCAGTATTATTAAGTGCTGGGGACTTAATTATCTTCAAAAGAGCTTATGATAGCTTTCCTGAGACATAGAGGTATCAATGCCTAAAAGTTTCCTTGAATAATAGCAAGTAAAAGAAAAGACATCCTGCCACTCTATACCCTGGTTAACAGTTTTGAAATTATTTTTTTTCTCCAAAGTTTATGACTGCTGACAAGGATTTTAGGCTTTCTGATTAGGAGGATTTAGGTTTAATATTCTAGAGGTAGAAATATGGTCTAGATGACTTTTTAGGGACAAAACCACCTTAATTTTATGTGACATTTAAAAAACTCTTATGTAAATTAAGGCAGGCTTTCCTCAGAAATACCAAATGCTAAATGCTGCTTGTCCAATATGCCTATTATATTTAACACAATAAGGTCATATCTAAAATCATAGATAGGTCTATAATGTATTTATTAATGACATGACACTATCAAAAGTTAATATTTCTAAACATCTTGTGTCATCACTTAATTTTTATATCACTAAGCCATCGATTGCTTTACATTATGTATTTTATACTACAGTGATTACAGTAATTAAACTCACTGGGGCTTGACTCAATATAAAGTGGAAAGATATATGAATAAATATAGGCTTGCCATCTCTGTCACATGAAGAATGCATCCCCTTTATCACTGAAGAATAAGATAGTATATTTGGAAAGTTTTAATTTTTAAGTGTGGTTTTTAGGGGAAAGGTAAAAGGAAGTTAACTGGATGGGTTGGAGTTGAAAAATATATTAATACACAAGAAAATCTGTGCTGTATATATCTACGTAAAGTTAGTTAGCAAGTGGGCTAAAGGGTAGTAACTTATTTTTTAGTTATTTTTTATTTCTTAGGCTTGCAATATCCATAGTTAGATTGTAGGAGAAAGATTGTTTTTGTATCAAAATAGATACTTAGGTGGATTTTGAATATGTAATTTAATAGACTTAAAATATCATAATAGATTATTTGATTATTTTGAGATAGCTGAAGACATTGTGGAGATACCAGTAATCATGGCAAGTCTTATTTTTGAAACCCATAAGTTAACATCTAAGTTCTGGTTTTGAAAACTCTCAAAAGAAACAATAGTTTGAGAGTGATTTTGAAAGTAAGGAAATATGACTGCAAAGCAGAGAGGTTTTAAGTAAGAAAGTAGAAAGAATAAAGACATGAGTAGAAAACAATGAAAATCATAAACAAAAGAAAATTCATTTTACTAATATTAAAAATGAAAGTGGTGGTATCACTATAGATTATAAAGAAGTTAAAAGGGTAAAGAGAATATTAGGCACAGCTTAGATGAAATGAAAAAAATCCTTTGGAAAATACAACTTACATAAGAAATAGAATATATGAATGGCTTTATACAACTTAAAACAATAAATTATTATTAAAAATCTTTCACAGTGAAGATTCTAGACCTAAACTGATTCACTAGTGAATCTTCAGGAATATGTAAAGAGGAAATCTTTACAATCTTTACAAATCTTTGCCAATCTTTTATAAATTATCTCATAAAAGAGGGGAGAAAAGAGCACTTCTCAACTCATTTTATGATGCTGGAAAAACCCTGACATGAAAATTCGGCAAAAAACATTACGGAAAATAAATTTACACACTCAAATTCTTCATGATCATTGACACAAAAATCAACACAGCATTAGCATAAATATATATATATATCATGACAAAGTGGGCTTTAAAACACACACACACACAAAAGATTGATTCAACATTGACTAGGCCATCACTGTAATTTAGTGTTTTAACAGTTCAAAAGGAGAAAATCAGGGAATTATTTCATTAAATGGAGAAAAGCACTTGACAAAATTAATCGCCCATCCATGATAAAGACTCTGAGCAAAATAAGAATGGAATGGAAATTCATCTTGACAGTTAAATATTGAATGCTTCCTCCAAAATTAGAAATGGGAAAAGGATCTCCTTTCTTTCTTTTATCCACCATTATACTGCATTTCCTAGGCAGTGCAGTAATGCAAGAAAATAAAATAAAGGCATGAATCTTGGAAAGGAAACTGCTTAAATTAATAAGTGAATTTAATAAGGTAGCAGGGCACCAGATCAATATACAATGACTACACAAAAATAAAATGAATTTTTTATATTCTGGGGACAAACAATTGAAAAATTAAACTTAAAAATAATTGTCAATGCATCAACAAATGTAAAATACTTAATAGTAAAATTAAAGATATATAAGACCTCTTCTGTGAAAATTCAAAAGTTTTTCAGAAAGTAATTAAAGAAAACCTAAGTAAAATGGAGTAACAATACTAGGTTTATAGACAAGAGGACTCAAAAGTGTTACAATGTCCTATCTCCTCAAATTAATGTATTATTTTAATACAGACCCAATAGAAATTCCCAGGAGGATTTCTTTGGGTAGACATTAGCAATCTGAGATTAAGAAACATATTCCAAGGAACTAAAATAGTCAAAGCCTCTTAAAATAAAAGAGAAATATCAGAGGGCTCACACAACCTGATTTCAAGAATTAATATATGAAAGTGGATGTAGCTCAAGTGGTTCAACGCCTGCTTCCCATGTATGAGGACTTGGCCTGCTTCCCATGTACGAGTTCCCAGGTTCAATCCCCGATATCTCTTAAAAACAAACAAACAAAAAAATCAGCTCTCATTGGAAAATGGTTGTAGCTCAGTGTTTGAGCAACTGATTCCCATGTATGAGGTCCTGGGTTCAACCTCCAGTATTGTCCTAAAAGAAGAGAGAGAGAGAGAGAGAGAAAGACTTAATATAAATCTAAAAGTCTCAAGACATGTGCTATTGGCTTAATTTTAGATGAATAGATCAATGGTAAAAAATAAATGGTCCAGAAATAGCCCACTGATGGATTTTTTAAATAAAATCGGTTTTATGTTAAATTACAGAATTCAATCAATGGAGAAATGATAGTCTTTTCAATAAATGGTACTAAAACTACTGGCTAAATATTTTGACAAAAGTGATTCTCAGCCCTTACCACCACCCCACCCCCCCCACACACACACAATTACTTTTTGGAACATAAACCTAATCATAAAAAAAATGAATTAGAACATTTCTAGAAGAAAACAGAGAACCACATCTCCATAGCCATAGGGTAGAAAATAATTTTTAGGATGCATGTTATTCTAAACATAAAAGTAAAATAAATTAAAATAAATTGACAAAATAAGATAAAATGGCCTTCATCCAAGTTAAAAATTCCTGCTTTTCAAAACACATTGGCAATATCATGGTGGTAGAGAAGTACCAGCCAGGGTACAACAACAAACAGCTTGACCTGAGAAGCCTCTTTCTCCCTATGGGCCCAAGACTACCCTCCCTCACCAAGGGGTAACTGGTGGCCTGGTATGGGCAGCACCATCAGGTAGCAGCGGGAGCACCAGTGGCATCAGATATAACAAGCAGACCAAGAAAAGGAAAAAAAAAAAAAAAAACCCACAAAGTTTCTGAAAATTAAACTGCCTTTGGGACCATAGCCCACGAGAGTAGGCTAGGAATGGTTAGCTTAACTTCAACAACATCCCTGCCTGTTACAAGAAAATATTTATAAAGGACCCAGAGTCTCCTAACATAATTGATAACATGTCCAGGATAATAACAGCAATCAGCCAACATGACAAGAATCAGAAAATTCACAACTTGAATGAGAAAAGACGATTGGCAATTGAATGCATTATTCTTTGGAATCATAAACTCTCAGTCATTGAACAGTATAAAATTGAATAAGAAAATAATGTAATTTGCTTTTAATTATAAATAGAATAAGTGGTTGCTGTAGCACAGTGAAAAACGCATTTTTATGTCATTATATGGAATAAGCACAAGCCTTAAAAGTATTAGTGAATAACTATAACTACCTGCCTTATTTGCTTATCTGAATTTTGTTGTTGATGTTGTCCCAAAAGACTTCAGATGATTCAAAATCCACCATTATCTTCACCATGTAATGAAGAATTTTCTGAAATAGTGTTATTTGAAGGCCTTTCAACTCTTGTATTCATTGAAATTCAAAACCCATTAATTCAAGAAATACTTAGTAGGTATTTGCTCTAGGAAAGGACTGACTTCTAAGGCACCAAGGAAGCCAAATAGGGATCCAGTCCAAGTTAAATACACACACACAAAAGAGTTGTAGCATTTTTAAAAAATTAACATAGTAGTACTGGGCCATTGTCTGATGTTTTCTATTTATACACACTGTAAAAATTACCATTACTTAAAGCACGTCAGGATGATTGGAAGAACAGAATGAGGAATTTGAATGCCAGATCTTTATTGCGTCTTTGTGACTATCATTATCTACTCTGTGAACTGTGTTCTTCTTTAGTAATTAAAGCAAATGAATTGTGACACATTTGTAATTATCAGAGCTAATTGCTTTGTTGAGATTTCTTCATTTCTGGTACAAGTACAGATCTTAGCATATAAATGCACTTTCCATATTATTGTTAGTAAAAACAATACTTACAAGCAGTCCAAGAATGTCATTTTTTGTTTTGACAAAATGTAGTACTATGTTCACATATTCTAGTGGAAGCATTATTAAAATTTATTTTGTACCACTACTTGATTGAGAGTACCAAGTATCTCTCTCTATAGAAAATAAATAAATACAAGAAATTCTGAAGTAATAATTTTCTTTGGACTGGGGATAACTTAGGTCTGAACCAGAATATCAGAACACTTTTCCTACCACTTTATTATAAAGCCATCAGAGATTTTATCAGACTCCTTCTAATATAGAGTTTTGATATGCCATTTTGCCATTTTCTCCTCTACATGTTCCAGTACCCCTTTTATGAAATACACACACACACACACACACACACACACACATTCAGTAGAATCAAATTTGACTTTGATATTGACTAGGAAAATGGCTTCACAACCAATTGATTTTTGTTCCTGATTAATAGAATTTGGGGAAAAAATGTCTCTGGTTTGAATGATTCATACCTGATAATTAGTCTTTTTTTTTTTCTAGAAAAAACTCTATAAAGTCCATTAGTAAATGGGCAGATCTTACTCACCAAGGTTTTATCTCACACAATTCTAGAGGAAACAATTGCTATTTCCACATTTGGCAAATGAGAAATCATACTGTTCTCAAAATATTTCTTGAGGGCACTAGAGGAAAATAAAATAGTTTAAATGCATAGTTAATCTAAATTATAAGTCTGACCTGACAATTCTATTAAGTCACTAAATGGGATGTATTTTTCCTTTGCATTCAATTTACCAATCACACTTGTCCCAGAATTTCAATGAAGATAATTTATATCTGATGACAATTAATTAACTGATAATTTGCTCATCCATCTCCATATTCTGCTTTTTTCCAGCTCATTTATTACATTATTCTTTCCTCTTTTTCATTTTGATCATGGAGAAACATATTTGGGGTCATATCAGGACAGAAATTTCCAAGAAAAATCCAAGTGGCTTTTAGTGCTTAGAAAATTAAATTTAATTTAGAAGTGAGTAAGACCAGGAGAAAGACATATGAATAAGACCCAAAGTGAAATGTAGTGTGATCCTGAAGTAGTGTGAGAATAAGAGTGGAAATCATAGACGCAGAACACATTTTAGAGTTAAGGGAATGTTGTTTATCCTGATCCTTTCATCTACTATGGAGTGACTGTGGGTAATTTTTTATCCTCTCTAAACTTTAGTATATTGTACTGGTCAGGATTCTTAAATTCAGACAATGAAACTACTTTGGTTTGTTAAAGAAGAAAAAACTTTCATTAAAAGATATTACACAGTAATTTGACATTTAGGAGGACCGGAGGATCAGATCTGTGGATTTTGTGGGAAAAAAAAATCACTCTGCATGGACAATCTAAAAGTGATAATATTGCTGCTTCCCCAGAGCACAGACAACACAGCTCACTCCCATGACATTGGGCATCAGATGTTAAAATTTGCACCCTGGAGGCACCTCAAAGCTGGGAATATCATTTACCTCTCAACCACCCAGTGGTTCTGCATGACCCTTACTTCCTCATGTTACTTTTCTAAATCAAGATCTTAAGTAGTTCCATTTCACTAATGGACTTAGGTTACATGCTTGTGTCCAATAAAGTGGGAAAAATGAGTTTATAGCTATATCTTGTTCTTTTCAAGACAGTAAACACTGGTTAAATCATTAGTTATTGTCTATGAGTCAGCATAAGATCATTTCTTCTTCCAAGAAAAGTAAACAGCAGCATGTTCTTTGGGAAATTTTATCTACTGAGAATATTTTCTTTCCCCAATCTCCTTCAGGGCCACCACTGAATGGTCTCTATTGCTAACGTGTTCTCTCTTGACTCCCAACAAACCAGATAAAGCCATCTATAAATGAGGCTAAATTTTTTCTTCCTTAGGTAATGGGTAATGATGAACCTCTTGTAAGCCCATTGGAATAAGCTGAGTAATGGGTGGCAATGAGACAGAAATAGGCATGCTGTTTGTAGCCAAATGACTTGTGCCTTCAGGCCCTGCTGGGACCTTCTATATGATGATGAAATGCTCCTAGCCATGCTCAGCTTTATCAGTTGGTGGATAAGATAACCTAAGGTTCATTATGAGTGACAACTTGCTCATCATTTGCTATTTCCAGGTCAAGTGTCTGATCTCTATCAAGCACAGTAAGGAGGAAAATGTTTTTTCCCAAAAGAATATTAGTAATTAGTGAAAATCCCCTGGTTTAGCTCCAGGATCCTGGGGGTCTACACTATTCTTCTTCTATCTAAAAATTCTACAGGTCCTATACTACAACATTGCCTTCCATAGCTACTTGCAGTAACATTGGATATATTGCTTTATAAAGATCAAATGACAGAGCTTCTTGTACTACAGAGTGAACTCTAACTCTGGCCTCCACTTAATTCTGGAAGCCAGTTAAGATTTCTTTCAATGCATTAAACCATTGCATTGGCTTCAAAATCCAGAGGATTACCAAACATTATTACTCTTTCTTATGTGATAGAGAGATGAAATGTGGGCCCAGAGTCAAAGAGCTGCTATTGCTCTGAGGCAAAAAAAGGGAAGAAGTACTGTTCTCTCTGGGTGATGGGAGAAGGGAAAAATAATAATAATAATAAAAAACCTACTTCTATGTTTTCTGTTCATTGGGACACAGAAAAAATAATATAGCTCAATCTCTGAATCAGTGTTTCATGATAAGAAACTTAAAATTAATGTTGGAGCTAGAGAAAAAGTGACCTGAAATTAATGTATCCTGGGGTGAATTTTTTAGAAGATATTCTAAATTTATAATAAGTGATTTAGAAAAAGGGATGGTTTGATATAGAAAGAGTTAGAGGATTAAATTCTAACACTACCAAATGAATTCAACTTTGAATTCCCCAGGATCAGTCTCTTAAATATTCCAAGATCCAATAATCTTATTTGTTAAATACTTTTAGTGATAACAAACATAAACATGAAATGGTTAACTTACTTTAAAAGTATTGTTTAATATACGAGAGAAATGTTGATTGTCTTTACATTTCATAATCATTTTTGCTGTATTTCTGCATTGATTTATATATTTTGAATATATCATGAAATTTCGTTTCTTCCTTCACCCTGACTGATACACTTTGTGAATAATATTACAGCACATTTTTTTAAATAGCCAAATGTGCAGCTAATGTTGCAGAAATTTCAGCATCCTGCTTATCCATTTATAATGTAGGGGTAAAAAAATTGTGATGGAATACAGAAAAGGAATCAGAATAAATTGAGCGTATTTTCAACATTTTTAGAGGCTGGTACTTAAATTAACAGAGACAGATGCAGTGAAGATGAACCAGAAGTATTTTGTAATTAATGATCAAAACACTTTTCTCCCAGTAGATACAAAGGATAATGATGGGAGTGAAACATTCCAAAGCAAACAGCTACTCTCCTGGTATATATGTTTTGAAATAAGAGTGTCCCATACTCTCCTCATTTAAGCTACCACGTTGTCAGCTTCACTAAATATATATTCTGAATCTGACACTTCATCTGCAACTGTTACCATTCAGAACAAGTCACCATAATTTCTTGCTTAGATCTGCAATAGATGCTTTTTTACCCTCCCTATTGTATTGAAGCATATTTTAAGTACAATAAACTGCACATATTTATAAGTGTATAGTTTGTTAGTTTTGACATATGTATATGTATTTGACATATGTAGTTGATTAGATTTAACATGGCACCCCCATCACCCTTAAAGTTTTAATCATGTCTCTTTATAATCATTTCTCTCTTTTTCTCTATCCCCAAACACAGATCTGTTTCTCTCACTGTAGATTAGTTTGAAATTTCTAGAATTTTATTTATATGTAATCATATGCCAAGGACTCTTTTGCCTGGCTTCTTTCACCTGGCATAATTATTTTTGAGATTCATCCTTTATTGCTAAGGAGTATTCCATTATATGGATACACCAAAATTTGCTTATCCACTTGTTGGGAGTTTGTTTCCAGTTATAAGTACATTGGTTTTTACAATTAAAACTGCTATGAATATGTCTATAGAGGAGTTTGTGTAGATATGTTTTCTTTATGTTAAATGTCTAGAGGTATTATCACAATGTGTGAGAATTTCATTTACTCCACATTCTTGTACCTTTTGATAAAATCAGTCTTAATTTTGGCCATTTTAAAAGGTGTGTAGTGTAAACTTTTTCAAGTGATTATTTTTTATTCATAGATATTCTTTTGTGATGTGTCTGATAAATGTTTTGTCCATTTTTTACTTGGCTTGCATATTGAGGTATGAGATTTCTTTATGTATTCTGACAGACATCCTGTCTGCTACATGTGTGGCAAGTACTTTCTACGAGTCTGTGGTACACTGGAATCTTAACTGGTCTTCCTGCTTCACTCTTACCCTACTTACAAAATGTCAGTCGTTTTAGATCAGTCCCCTGCTTAAAAGCCTCTCAAGTTTTCACTTTGCACTTAGAATAAAATCTGACTTCCTTAACGTACTTTATGAGGCTTTATGAATTCTGACTTTTGTCACCTTTCAGGTCTCATCTTGCCCCACTTTCTCCCTCCCTCTCCGTTTCCACTCACTATGTCTTTTTTCTGTATCTGGCACACAAAACTAGCTCCTGCCATAGGGCCTTTGTTTTGCTATTCTCTTTGTGTGAAACACTCAGCCCCTCAACTCTTCTTGGCAGTTTCCTTGTTATCATTTAGGCAACTGCTCAAATGTGCGATAAGTCCTGATTACTCTAAAGCAATCCCACTATATCCCAGCCACCTTATTTTATTGATTCACAGCACTTATCAAAAATCTAAAATTATTTTGTCCGTTTTTAAACTTTTTTTTCCTGCCTACCCCAACTAGAATGTAATGTCGTGAGACCAGGGCTGATTTCTGCTATGTTCACTACCATATCTTTAATACCACAAACAATACCTGGCACAGGAAGAGTTCCATAAACACATTCTGAGTGAGTGAAATATAAGGACTGTATGACAGACAGTGGTGTCCTAGAGCTGCCAGATAATGACCCAAAAGGCTCACTGTGCACACTGCTTTCCAACTCCCCACTCAGGGACTTTGTTGTTAGCCTAAAGCAGAGCATGTTTGAAAGTATTTACATCACTGAAATTAGCAAATGCCACAAATCAGGGCTTTTTCTTATTCTTGAAAGCCAGTTGTTAAACCTTTATGGCATTCCCCAGGTTATAGTTATTCTGCTGCATGGTTATTAACTCATTTTTGATGAATTCTATTTTGAATCTCAGAGGACGCTGATTTTGATAAAAGGGGTTTGGAGTCTGCCACTAGTGAAACTGCAAGGAGAGAGCTGCATAGCTGCTGGGGTTTCTGGTACTATGTTGGAGTTGCTGGTAGCTCACCTTCTGGTAGGGTTACTTCTAGTCCTCTGGAATTTGCTATTTGGGGGGCAGTTCTCTTTTCAGTGCTCCCAATCACTGCTTTATCCTGGAGGTAAATGCCACTGCTGCCTTCTAGTTATCAAATGCTAGGTATGGGTTCCATGGCCCTGCTTCTAGAATGCAGGGCACAGCTCATGATGGTTTTGACTGCCCTGGGTTTCCCTCTGCCTTTTGCTATCCACTCACTTTGGACTGAATTAATGGGTAGGTCCTCTCCTTTGCATATTTTCAGCTGTGGTTTACTTTCTCCTTATCAATCCCATTCTTTCTGAAATACTTATTTCAGGAATGTCTTGTTATTTGTATTTTATGCATGGCACTGTTAATTTTACACAATGTAAAAATTGAAATTATTAACTCAAGGGAGTAGATGTAGGATAGAAGGTAAATATTTCTGTTGGTGGACCATCCGATGTATAACTTGAACTTGAGCAACTAAATGTGGAAATGGATGGATTTGCCAATGACTTATAATGCTTCATATTATATTACACTATTATATTACTTAATCAGAAGCTAATAATTTCTCAGTGAAAGGAGGATAGGTGTTCTGGCTGGCTGGATTTTATGTGCTCCAATTTCTAGTTCTCTCTTATAACCAAGAAGTAGACCATTTTAAAAACTAGAATGAATCAAGTGCTTTGGTTTAAATTTATTTAATATCTTCATTTCCTTGAAGTTACTTTTTTGTTGTTTTTAATAATGGAATTACTAGGTATGGACTTAAATCTCTTGGCTCTTTACATGTCAATGACAAGGAGAAGCAAGGAAAAAATGATAAATCTTTGCTCAGTGAACCAGAGTAAAATAAAACCATTCAGTCGTTTAGCTTATATTACCAAGTGTAAACTGTGGTCCCTTCAGAACTATCGACACAATCCATTTTAGCATACATGATGAATTTGCTTAATCATTCACTTCGATAGCACTGTTGACAAATATTTTTTAAGACGAATGCATTAAATTGAATGCAAAACATCTTTTTTTTTTTAACTTAAGATATATGAATCAAGATGAAATACAGAAGTGAACAAGCTGGAGATGTGAATAAAATCAGAAGGAAAAGGATTGTAATATTTTTGTGCTTGACTATACAAAGAAGCATGTATTTTTTTAAATTGAAAAAATAAGTAATTGTATCTGTGTGCATTCAATTATGAGGTAATAACAAAAAGAAGAGCAGGTCTGGTCACTATTTATGTCTGTAATTAAGTACTATTTCATAATATAAAATCTATAATAATTTTGGTAATTTGTTACAAATATATTCTTTTTATATATTCACTTTATATTTATCAACTAGTTTGATTCAAAACTAATTGATGTTCAATAAAAAGAGTTTAGGAAAATAGGGACAACATTAAAAAGTATCTATAGCCCCACAACCACAAAAATATAAACGGCATGTTCTCTTTTGTACAACTTGTCTAGGCACACAGAGCGGTATTTGTCTTTTTTTATCCCGATATAATAGATATCACATTTAAATTAGATTTCTAAATTTCATGGTGAATTCTGCTCAGTAGAACAGTTTTTCCAGAGGATTGCATGGGTCTTACTATATATTAATCGTTATTTCTATGATGAAAAATGCCAAATTATAATGAAATGGCTGTTATTATTCCTTGGTCAACAAAGATCTCATTCTCCCCACACTACTGTGAGTACGCCCTGTGTCAAATTCCAACAAACATGTTTTTCTTAAATGATGGTACTCATGACTCTTAACTAGTAGATGGTTGTGAATAGCAATACTTTTACTGGGCAGTAAATGTCATTAGATACTGTGAGTTTTCTTCTGTTGCATTTTCAGTTCTATGCATCCCAGCTCACTTATGTATGTCTTCAATTTTTTTTTGTTTTCTCAAAAATCATAAATTTAATATTACATATCTCAGATTAATTTTGAGATAATTTCAGATAATTAATTCTGAGGTAATTTCTGTTGGTTACACAAATGAATGGTACATGAAAAATATCTTTAGATCACAAACTATAAATAATGATAATGTGGTTCAAAACAATGAAGTTCAAAACAATGTTGCTGGTTTTTCTTCATCTGCTAAAACTTTATAGAGAATATCTTTAGCCATCTTGATATATGTCATTTTTTATATAATCTGTTTTTGTGGCTGTTTAAATTGATAGACTTTAATTTTTAGAGAAGTTTTAAATTTACAGAGAAGTTGAGTGAAAAGTACAGAGTACCTATATACATCCCCCTCCACAGTTTCTTCTCTTGTCTTGCAGTTGTGAGGCACATTGTTACAATTGATGAAACAATGCTGATACATTATTATCAACTAATGTCCATTGTTTACCTTAGGATTCATTCTTTGTACTGTACAGTTCTATGGGCTTTGACAAATGTATGCTGTCATATATCCATCATTAGGATATGCGATGGTTTGAGTCATTTATGTGGACCCCAGAAAATTATGAGGCTGAGAGGAAGCCAGTTTAGCCCAAAGCTAAAAAAAGGCCAGACCTGGAGGAGTAGGGAGAGATGAGCCGTGTGCCTGACTGCCCATAGCTGCAGCTTGGGGAGACAGAATCTCTGATAATACTTTGATTTGGACATTTTCACAGCCTCAGAAATGTAAGCTTCTAACCTAATGAATTCCCATTATAAAAGCCAATCAATTTTTGGTGTAGTACATTAGCAGCTTAAAGAAACTAAAACCAGATATTATACAGTATAGTTTCATTGCCTTAAAATTCCTGGATCTCACTTATTTACCCTTCACCTGAACCCTGGCAACCACCTATCTTTTTACTGTCTCTGGTTTCTCTTATAAACAATGTCATATAATTGGAATAATACAGTATGCAGCCTTTTCTGACTGGCTTCCTTCACTTAGCATTATGCATTTAAGGTTCCTCCATGTTGTTCCATGGTTTGATAGCTCATTTCTTTCTATTGCTGAATAATATTCCACTGTAGGACTGTATGACAGTATATCAATTCACCATTTAAAGGACATCTGGGTTGCTTCCAAATTTTGGCAATTATGAATAAGGCTGCTATCAACATTCAGGGGCAGGTATTTGTGTTGACATAGCTTTTCAACTCATTTGAGTAAATACTAAGGAGCATGATTTCTGGATCTTATGGTAAGATTTAGTTTTGTAAGAAACTGCCAAATTCTCTTCCAAAGTTGTTGTACTATTTTGCATTCCCACAAGTAGTGAATGAGAGTTTCTGTTGCTCCACATCTTCACTGGCATTTGGTCTTATCATTGTTTTGAATTTCTGCCATTGTTGTTTTAATCTGAAATTCACTAATTACATATGATGTTGAAAACCATTTCATATGCTTATTTAGCATCTGTATGTCTTCTTTGGTGAGGTTTCTGTTCAGATCTTTTGCCCATTTAAGAAGTGTTTTCCATATTGTTGAATTCTAATTGCTCTTTGCATATTTTGGAAGTCTGTGTATTGGATTTAGTCTTTTGTGGACACCAGAAAATTATGATCTTAAGTTAATCCATTCCTATAGGTGTAAACCTACTGTATGTGGAAGTTTTTGGTTAGATTCAGTTAAGGGACCTTTTGATCAGATCACTTTTGACTAGATCTCACTTCAGTTAAGGGCATTTGAATAGCTTGCAGGACCCAGGGTGGGTCCTAATCCTCTTTTTGGAGTCCTTTATAAATAGAGGACTAAAAAGCTGCACATAGAGAAAAAGTTGTAGAGGTGGAGCGAAGGAACTCAGGAACACAGAGAGGAACCCATTGAAAGGCAGTCACAGGCAAAGCAACCAGAAGCCGAAGCAGTGAGACACAGAGGAGAAGCAGATGCTTCCATTGCCTTGCTATATGGAAGGAATCCAGGATTGCCAGAGCCGACTTTCTGTGAGACAGCACCGCTGATGATGCCTTGATTTGGACATTTTCACAGCCTTGTAACTGTAAGCTGCCAATACTAAATTTAGCATTGGCATTATAAAAACCAACCCATTTCTGGTGTGTTGCTCCCAGCAGCTTTTAGTGAACTAAAACAGTCCTTTATCAGATATATATATTGCAAATATTTTCTCCCAGTCTCTTGCTTGCTTTTCATTCTCTTAAACTGCATCTTTTACAGAGAAGAAGATTTTAATTTTAACAAATCCAAATTATCTGGTTTTTCTTTCATGGATCATGTTTTTGGTGATGTATCTAAAAAGTCCCCACCAAACCCAAGGTCATCTAGATTTTCTACTACGCTATTTTCATTTGTTTTCCTTTTATTTATTTATTTATTTTTGTCTTCATCTCTGACATTAAGGGGGGAAAAAGATAAGTTTTATAAACCTTTAAGTGTATTAATAACTTGATAAAGATCATTTGACCAGAAAAAGTCAAACTTAATTCAAATTTGGATCAGCTTAACACTAAATTTCATGTATTCATATTCTATCATTTAAATTCTTGCCAGATTTTTTGTTTTGTTTATTTATTTATTTATTTATATTCATTTATTTCCTCCCCCCCCCATTGCCAGATTTTAGTGGGAAAAAATTTAAAAATATATCAGCAACTGTTTTTTTTGCTTTTAAAAATTTGCATACATTAAGACCTTTGAAGGTCTTTTATTCTTTTGGCCGTTTAATTTTGTTATATTATCAAGTCTATTTAATTCTGTGCCCAAGAGAAGGTAGTGCTTGATTATAGATTCATATATATCTGATTAATCTCTCAGTGCATAACCAAAATTCAGTGTAACAATATTTTAAGAATTTTTCTGCAAAATATAAATGCATTAAATAATCAACATTAAATCTAGACTCTCAAGTCTTAAATATGTAACTTTAGTATGCTCATTTAAAAATAAGTCAAATTATAATAGTTTGAAGAAACATAAAATTTTGTATTTAGTCAGGTAACATTTCATTCTAATAGCATAATGTTTACTATTTTTTAGATTAGTGAGTATTTTTGGTGAAGATAACTAAACAATAGCCTATAAATGATTTAGAGGCACTGTAGTTGAGTCAGACACTTTCTGTGTGATTCAGTTGACCCACATTTGGTGATGCCAGAAAATTTGGTCATTATTTAAGGCAATTTCTCATATTGAATTATTATTTCCCTTCATTTGCCTACTTGAAATAAAATTATAGATAAAATTCAAAGTATGCAAAAGTAAATGTGTAAAATAAATTTAAGTAATTAAACTTTCAAATGAATTTTTTTCTTTGTACATTTATACCCTGAAATTATTGAGTCTCAAAACTGCACTATGATTTTCAGACACTCTCTCTATATAATTTTATTGTCTAATGAGTGGAAATTTTTCCTTCACCTATTTTGGCCTCTACTCTAGTTTGTGATTACCAATATTACCTGTTTATTCAATTCTTTCTCAATTTTTATCTAGAGCCAATTGTTTATATTATGAAATCATTGAATCATGTAGTGGATCATAATTTTTTCTTTGTATACAATGCTGGAAAGCTCTGATGTTGATCTGCTGTGTATCTCTAGCAAGGTGTACAGGAAATTATGACATATATTAGCTATGATGTAATCATACTGTCCTTTAACTTTTATTTTTCCCTTCTGCTTGATTTCACACTTGGGTTTTCACTTTCTTATACCATTTGTGACTTTGTTAGCTGCATCTAAAACTCTTTATCTAACAAATCTGAGTTTAGAATAGATAAATAAATTGCAGTGTCTTTTCAAACTTGCCTGGTGAGCTGGCTATGAGGAAAACCCTAGAAAGCTATGCTACCATTTAGAGTACTAGAAAATGATATGGTTAAATTTGGTCCTATAAAGGAAGGGGTGGTGTAGGAATATCAATTGTTTAGGAATATGTGACTTTTATTTCTGGTTGTAAATTCAAAGGAAGGAAGAATCTTTAGAAAGGAATCAAGTCTTCTAATGCTTACGATCATGCCATTATTATAATCACCTGTGTTTCTTTGTGCACCCCTTTCATCAGTACTAGGTCTGAATCCATGCTGGTTGGTATTTATTCCCAAGAGATCTCCATGTGAAGGGAATATATTATGTCTCCCCCTAAGCTCTTTTTTTTTTTTTTAAGTATGGTTTATAATAGAAATTTTACTAATTCCTGAAGGCTAACTTTTAGCCTGATTTGGTTTAGTCCTAATTTTCATTGGAACTATTATTAAGCCTAGGTTCTGGTCCCACATCTACCAAAAATTAGTTTTTGACATTTTTCCTTCACGTATTTTGGCCTCTACTTGAGTTTGTGATAACCAATATTACCTGCTTGCTCAATTCTTTCTTGTTTTTAAAATATTTTTAGGCAAATATTTAGCTTGAAAGAACTTCAGTTTCCTCTTCTATAAAGCCAAGGACATAGACAAGAAAATCTCTGTCAGTTCCAACTCTAAAAGTCTGTGATTCTGTTGAGTTTCATATTTCATGTATATTCAAGGAATGGTATCATTTATATATATATATTATGATAGTGAGTAAATATTTAGTTTTTCATTTCCAAGGGAAATATTTTACTGTCAATACAGTTAAAATAAGTCCAGTTAATTTTAACTCATTCATTTCTTAACTCACAGACAAAAATAAACATGAAATCTTAAGAATGATATAGAATAATATTCATTACTAGAGTATGTATTCTGAAAAGACATAATAACTACTTCATACTATATTATTTTACTCTTTGCATTGAACTGCCATGTGTGACTGTTTGAAGCTTTTGTGAGTCCCAGAAAATATCATGTTCTTAAAACTAACCCATTCCTGTGAGTGTGGAACCCTTTGATTGCATTAGATTCAGTTAAGGGGTCTTTTGATTAGGTCACTTTTTATTAGATTGTTTTAGGGCCTTTGATTGGATTTCTTCAGTGAAGCATGACCCAGGTTGGGTCTCAGCCCTCTTGCTGGATTCTTACATAATCAGGAGAAATGAAAGCAAAACACTTGGAGAAAGACAGCTATCATTTTACTGTGCCATGTGAGAGAGGACTCCAGGAATAAGACATAGAAAGACAGATAAATCCTGAGAATCTGAGAGAGAGGCCGGAGGCTGGAATCAGCAGAGCAGCCCAGAATAGATGAACCATTGTGTCTGATTGCCCACAGCTGAGCTCGGGGAGAAAGTGACCCTGCAGTAGAAAACAGAGAGAGGCACATTTGAAATTGTCAACTCCGCCCCCCCCCCCCACATCCTTCAACCTTACCTTCACTCACTGCCCTACTTGCATCTTTCCTTTTGCCAAATTGAACTTTGAGAAGCAGAGACACTTGCTGCAGGTAGAGAATGGAACCTTTAGCCAGACAGATATGGTAGAATCTGAGCGAAGCCTTTACTCAGGAGGAACAGGGACTATTAGATCCAAAAGAGGAGTTCCTGGCTTGTACTCTACTCTTGGCACGTCTTGTGACTCCCTCACCATCAGTGGAGACAGTCTAAAGCAAATGGCAAGAGCAGTCCCAGAAAGCTGAAAAGCAAATCACAATTACAAATGTGACCAGTTCATTGAACAGTCTAAACTATGTAGAGTACAAACATAAAAGTTTATTTGATCCAATCACAGCCTTAAAGACCCCTCTGTTTAATGTTCTTTTTGTCCCTTCACATTATAGGGAGATCTAATATTTTTATGGTCATATATTCAATTTTACTAATCTTGTTCCTCCTGAAACTTCTGCGTCTTATCTGGTTTATGCTCAAACCTTTCCCATCCATTAGTACAGGCCAGGTTACAGAGCAAGGTACTTGGAGATTATGAGAGTATAATCTCTTCTCTTCTCTTCAACATGTGAGTGCACCCATGTGTGATCCTATAATGGCATAAAAGTAATTATATTAGGTTCTTCATCATCTTGCCTGTTTTAGTTACAAGTGCCAATTTTGAGCAACCATCACAGTTAGCCCTATCCCGGGTGTGAACACAACTAGCAAGGCCTGTATCTTCAGATGGCTTGGATAAGACATGCTGCCTTCAGCTTCTCTAAACAGCCCTTACCACTTCTGCTTTTCATGCTGAATAGTTTAAAACTGTCACTTACTAGTATCCATGGGAAAGTTCTATTCCTTCCCTATGGGTCACAAGAAAGGCAAGAGCCCCATTCCCTCTACTGACTCTCCCTTAGATCCCAGGTTAGGTAACCCCAGACCCTCTCCCTTCCTCATTCTTCTCTGTCCCCATCCTAACCCTTTGATCTAATAAAGCTGTCCATTCATCCATTCTCAACTGTCTGGCCACCTATGTTTGCATCTCATTAACCAAAGAACTTCCACATAACATTCAAAACAGACTCTTCTGAGAAGGTGACCAAATGTTGACAATACAGTGAAAAGTTTTCTCTCAACCTGGCACACCAATTTCACCTAGCTTCCAAAGTCCTCTCATCTAGTGGTCATTTTTGGTGCCAAGAAATTGCCTTAAGCTTGGTTACCTTCTTTGACATCCACGTAACCCACAGGAAGTGCTGGTCATCCCCAAATCCAAGTGTATCAGCTGGATCCATTGATACCCCATTTTCTCCATAGACTTCTTATTACATTTCTCTTCTTCAACTTGTCCAGGAGGAAGAATGATCAATTTCCCCCATGGCAGAAATTCAAACAGATTTTAAATGCCCATATCTTCTACTTTCAGGTAACTCTAATCCCTGAAAGTGATTTTGTTGGAACCTCCCCTTTATTCAGCCAGAAGTTGGGAGAAGCAGTAGAATGTTGACAGGGAGGGCTGGGATGCTGCTGCTGATAATAAATTTAGTGTGGCCACTCCTTGGTAAGCCAAGGACAGTATATTTACCTCCATCCAATTACT
This sequence comes from Cabassous unicinctus, assembly GCA_029593785.1. Classification (NCBI taxonomy): domain Eukaryota; kingdom Metazoa; phylum Chordata; class Mammalia; order Cingulata; family Chlamyphoridae; genus Cabassous; species Cabassous unicinctus. Next base: position 17,777 of record JAQZBX010012218.1, on the reverse strand, counting down.
TTTTGGCTTTTTTTTACAGTGTGAGTTACTTATTATCTTATGATGAGCTGTACTGAGATAGATATAATATTATTTACCTATTATTACATATATATCCAGTCTAACTTAAATTTAATCAGGAGAAATAATCCAGTGACTCTAAATTGAAGGACGTTTAAAACAACTATCCCATGCTCTTCCAAAATGTCAGAGTCTTTACTCTTAGGAAACACATTGGAGTATTTAAAGGTAAAATTTCAGTATGTCTGCAACCTAATCTCCCATTATTCAGGAAAAAAAAATTAGAGTGACAGATAAAGAAAATATGGCAAAAAGTTGACAACTGATGAATCTGGATAAAGGGATATGGGGTTTGTTGTGCTATCATTTAAATATTTTTCTGTAGGTAAAAAGTATTTAAATAGAAAATGTGGAAAAAAGAAAGAAAAATAATATTTCTGCTATGTGTTTTCTTAATTTTATCATTTAAAATTTTCTGGAAAATATATTTCTATTACTTTTGAATAGCACATGTAAAATATATAGTCTTGGTTTATAAGGCTGCCATAACAAGCTATGACATTCTGGGTGGCTTAAAACAACAGAAATTTATTTTCACACCTTTCTGAAGGCCATAAGTCCAAAATTAAGGTTTCAGTGGGGCCATGCTTCCTCTGAAGTCTGTAGGGAGGAATCTGTTCTGTGCCTCTCTCCTGGCTTCTGGTGGTGGTTTGCTGGCAATCTCTAACAATCTCTGTCTCAGTCATCACAGGGCATTCTTCCATCTCTCTGTGTCCAAATTTTACCTTCTTATAAGGACACTGGCCATATTTTATTACAGGTCCACCTTACTGCAGTATAACCCCATTTTACTTGATTAATTCCATCTTTAAGACCCTATTTCCAAATAAGGTCACATTCTGAGTTACAGAGATTAGAACTTCAGTATACTTTTTGGGGGGACAAATTCAATCCAAAACAGATACCTAGAAGTCTTTAAAAATATATTAATTTTAATAAAATTATAACATGCACATATTTTGACCATTAATTACAGTCATAACTATTTAAGTGAATTTTTCAAGTAAAGAAAAATAGGTGTTTAGAAATATTTTGTTGAAATGTTATTAATAACAACAAATTGAAAACTGCTTAATTATCTGTCTACATGGAAAGAATCAGATAACTTATAGTATGTCGATAATATGTAAAGCTATACAGCCATTAATAAGAATGATGTAGATTTATATGCACTGGTGTGGACTAATGCCCAAGAGTAAATTTATGTGAAAAAATCATAACCAAATATATACAGTATGACTCTGTTATAGTTTGCTAAGGGCTGCCAAATGCAAATACCAGAAATGGGTTGGCTTTTACAATAGGGATTTATTAGGGTAGAAGCTTACAGTTCCAAGGATCTGAAAATGTCCAAATCAAGGCATTACCAAGAGATGCAAGGTGTGGGCAATCAAGCACATGGCTTGTCTCTCTCTCCTCTCCTCATTTCTTCAGCTTTGACTGGTCTGCTGATATCAGCCTCCAGCCTCTCTCTCAGTCTCTCAAGGTTTCTCTGTCTTTCTGAGGCTGTAGGTGATCCTGGAGTCTTCTCTCACATGGCAGGGTAAAAGAGCAGCTCTCTTTCTCTGTGTGTCTCTTCATGTTTCTCCTGTTTATACAGGATTCCAGCAAGAGAGCTGAGACCCACCCTGTGTCAAACCTCACTGAAGTACTCCAATCAAAGGCCCTGTCTAATCAAAAGGTTCTTTAACTGAATCTAAACAAAAGTTCTCACATACAACAGTTTTACATGCACAGGAACAGGTTAGCTTAAGAACACAATTTTCTCAGGTCCACAAAAGACTAAAACCAGAACAGATACCATTTAATGTTTTTAAATCTATAAAATTATTTATTTAATATATAAATTTATATGTCAATATGTAGAAAAAAGTTCTTAGAGAATACAAAGCAAACTGTAAACTGGTTACCCCTCAGAAAAAAAGAGTACCCTCTAGAGAGGTGGACTGGAGGAGAAGTTGCCAATAATATTTAATACACGTATCTTATAAAAATTGATATTTCAAAATAAAAGCTATAAAATATGCTATTTTATGAGCAAAAAAAGTGAGAAAATGAACACATTCCTATCAATGGCTGTGAAGTACAGCATACAGAGAAAAGTGGAGGTAACTGGAGTGGATTCTAGGAATGTTTGCTGGGTTTTGTTTTTTTTCTAAGAGCACATTTGGAGGCTGATGAGAATGATCTAATATAGAGTAATAAAATTATGCTTCTAGAGATGGAACTGGTATGATTTAAAGGTAAAAGAGGAGGGGCTTTTAGCACATGTAGAGGGATTGTTCCTGGATAGGAAGAGGGAGAGTTACCCAGTCATGAGCAAAGTGCAGAAAGAGAAAAAGAATGAATAAATCCATTTCAAGTAGGCTGTGTGGTTTGTGGTGGAAAGATAAGACAGTTTGCATCTGATTGCACCCATTTTCTAATTTTAAAAATATGGTATTATTGAGGTTGTCAGTTGAGACTGGAGTTGGGAAGGCATATGGGAGGTTGTAGCAGAGATAATATTGTGAAATGGCCACTTAGGAAATGAGAATATAAATGTATAGATGATATATCATAGTGATGTCAATTAAATTGACTGTGAGTGTGTGTATATGTGTGGTTTTTTTCCTCTGATGTTTAGTTACTAAGCCACATGCAGGGAGAATGCAGATGGAAGGTTACTTCTGCAGTTAAGAGTCATCTAAGGGAATAGGCATGAATAAATTAGGAGCAAGGAAGCTGAGAAAATTTATATATATACATATATGTGTGTGTGTGTGTGTGTGTATATATATATATATATATATGTATGTATGTATGTATAATGTGTGGGATCTGAATGTAAACTTTACTAAAGTGGAGCCAGGAGAAAGCTGATGGATAGCAGGATGGTTGCTGGACCAATGGGCTGGCATTGCCAATGAAGTCATAGTAGTGGTGTCCTTGAATAAATGGAATGGAAGGACAATGGGTTCTTTGAAATTAGGTTTGCAAGGTAATTCAGTTTCTGATGATGAAATGTCCAAGGTTTAACCATGGCAATTTGTGGCTCAGATGAAGAGAAGGAAAGGTCAATGATAAAATACTCTTAGGCTGGGTATTGCATGTTAATATATCTGTAGGTTAAATTCACTCAAAATATTGACAGGAGCTATGGTATTTCAACTCAGCAGCAACTAAAACATACCTGATAAATGATCACTAAAAATGAACTTATAACGGAAATGCCAGGGAAGCCTCGTTGGAGCACTGTGATATGCATTCATTCATTCATTTGCCAATTCAAGAACTATTTCTTGAGTACCTACCTTCTGTCAGAAACAGGATTAGTCTTAGTGATTCATCTTGTTCTCTCTTAAATCTCTGACTTCCTGAACTTTATTTTCTAGTGGTAAGTGTAATTATCACAACTTTAGAGTGGGATTTCAAACTTAAAAAGAACTCTGAATTCCAGAGTATTTGAGGTAACTTGCTTTTTCTGTCTTTACTTTTTGTGATTATCCTAAGAGATATTCATAAACAAGAATATATCAACATTATAATTTTAAATGCTTCTTATTAAATATACACTAATTTTAGAAAAATTGAAAATACTGACAAACATAAAATATAAATTTAAAAATCACAGTTCTATTAAATTTATGAGTATGAGATAATTATACTAAAGTGAAGGCATGTTGTTAATATTAGATTTTAACTGGTATTGATAAATTGCCTTCCAATAAGGTTTATTACAAATTAATAGTTTTAAAGGCTAAAAGTGATAAAAAGTTAAAGAGAATCTACTTGATATGAGATATGTTGTCATCTCTGTGAAAATTTATCACTCTTTTTCCTCAACATAGTTTTTTCTTAAATTTCTAGTTTTTATTTTTGATATAAAAGTATTAATATTTATAAGACACAGAAACAAAAAGTAAATCATGTTGTAGATGCGTTTATATGTGGACATTTTAGGAATACGTTATATAAAGGCTTTGTCAGGTAAGACAAAATTCAGTCCTTGTACACAAAGAGTGTAAGCTAACCCTTTAGAACTAACTGACAACAATTTCTGAGCAATCTAATTCACACTGTTAATTAATGTTGTGGAAAGAGGATATTGGTAAGATGGAAAGTCATTCACTAAATAACTCCAGAAACGTGATGCAAAGAAATGAAATGATTATGATTTCATCAGCCATAATTGCTGCCTTTAAAAATTTTGCAGAGCAAACAGTCATTAATCATATAAACTAACCCACTCTTTTGTACTAGTTAACAGTAATATTGTAATATTTTGAGCATTGGCAAGAAGATTTTTTTTCAATACTAAGAGACAACAATAGAAGGGTCTATGGGGGCTATGGGATTTTTCCTTTTGGAGTAATGAAAACATTCAAAAATTGACTGAGGTGATGACAGCACAACTCTGTGATGAAAATTAAAGCCACTGAGTAACCACTTTGAATGGATCGTAAAAAGTATGGGACTGTATAACACAGGGAATCCAGTGGTGAATGATGGACTATTGTTAACAGGACAAATACGAGAACGTTTTCTTCTGAACTACAACAAATATGTAATAATAATATAGTATGTTAATAATTGGGTGTGTTGGGGGAAAATACACCAAATGTAAGTTATGGGCTATAGATAGTAGGTAGTTTGATGATGCTCTTTAGTTGTTTGTAACAAATGTTTCACAACAATGCAAGTTATTGGTGGTAGGGAGGTGTATGGAAGACTTGTATGATGATATGCATGTTTGTTTTGTAAAATCACACATTTTAATATAAAAACATACATATTTGCTAATGATAAAAATAAATGCATTTTCCTAAATTTCACAGTTAAAAAATATGTTAGAAAGTATTTAGGACAAGCGGATCTATTTGATTTCCTGCAACTTATAATACATTTGAATATTTCTCCACAGGAAGGAAAAAGTAACACTTAGGTTTAATGATCTATTTATTCTCCTTCTTTAATTGCAAGAACAAATCCACCCATTAAAGCATTATTTTTACCTAGTGATATGTAAAAATTCTGAAATTTAAAAATTATCTAGTTAAATCTGATTCTAGCACCACATAACAACTGGAATTCTTGAAATACCAAGATGATAATATTGCAATTTTTCAGTAGATTTTTTCCTGGGGTTTAAAAACATGTACAGATGTAATAAAATAGGAATATCCAGTGAGATCAGTTGAAATATATTCCATACAGTGTGGAATTGCAAGCTAATAAACTTGAAGATTTATCACATTAGAGGGCAGAGAACATTTCATGGATTTAGGAATGTAGGTTTGGAGGTCAGGCTGCCTAGATTTTAATTAAAATATAGTAAAGTAAATTTCTAAATGGTATATGACCATGAGAAATTTACTGTAATGTCATCATGACTCAGTTGCTTTAGCAGTAAATTGGAGAAAGAAACTATTTTAGAGGATTAAGTGCAAAATACATGTAGTGAGTTGAAAACAGTGCCTTGCAAATGGTTAGCAGCCTACATGCTTCTATTATCGTTATTTATGCTAATATGAAATGTCTTGCAGTGGCAGAGTATAATTTAGATACAATGTTCATTCACAAAATATAGAATGGATAACTTTTTCAATGATAATATACTATCAAACACCGTAAGGAGAAATTACTTTGCATTCATTAATTTTCAAATAGCACTCAATGTTGACTTCTAGTCTATTTCAACCTAGATGGACTTTTTCTGAGAGCAAGAATTATGTTTTTATTATTTTAAAAATCAAGTTCTTGATTGGAACCTCCTCAAACATAGCAGACAATCTTTTCAAATTTGTTAATGCAAATTCATATCATTTACTTTGAAATGGAACTGTCTTTCACCAAAGTAATTGAGAATTACTTTGAAGAATTATTTTCCATAAGTAAAGAAACACACCACATATTTGATGAGAATTTCTTTCAAAATACCATGTTGTAGTCAGGAAAAAGTGGAGGAGTTAATACCAATTCAAATTTTATCTGTATAACTCTTTTCATCTGAGAAGAAAGTTTTTTTGTTAATATTTATTAAGGAGATAAGTTCCTTTTACTTGTTTTATCCCTAATTCAGGAAAATGGATATGCTTCATTACAGGAAAAATTTTATTTGATGAAATGAATTCATTTAGATAAAATTAAAGCAAATTTAAAATAAATATCCCCTTAGCACAAATATATTATATGGTGAAATTTAAATTCTGCAGTTGCATGAGGATATTGAAATGATGTATAACTGTACTCAATCAATTAATTAATAATTAAACGATTGCTAGAAATGGCTCTAGTCTGGAAAGTAAGCAGGGTAAATATGTAGCTACAGGCATACCGTGTATGTTTTGCTGTGCTTCACGTTATTGTGCTTCGTTGACAAATTGTGTGCGTTTTTACAAATTGAAGGTCTGTGGCAACCCTGTGTTGAGCAAGTCTTTCAGCACCTATATTTCAAACTTTTTCATTATTTTTATATCTGTTATGGTGATTTGTGATCAAACATCTTTGTAATTGTTTTGGGGTACCATATAAGATAGCAAACTTAATCGATAAATATTGTGTGTATTCTGTCTACTCCACTGACCAGCCATTCCCCTGTCTCTCTCCCCCTGTTTGGGCATCCCTATTCCCTGAGATACAACATTATTGGGCAATTGCAGTCAGTTTTGGCTTGCACTGCTTGGAGTAATACCCATTCCTGAGGCTCCATCCCTGCCCCTGGCAGAGGAGGAAGCTGGGTAGAGTTTTGTCTGTCTCAACAGGCAACTGCAGATGGTTTTGGCTCACAGGGCTTAGACTACTGCCCAAACCTGTGGCTCCAACCCTGCTTCGACTGAGGAGGAAGGTAGGCAGAGCTTCATTAGTTTCTCCAGGCAACTGCAGTCAGTTTTATCCCATAGGACTTAGTTCACTGCCCACACCGCTGGCTCCATACTGCCCCAGTCAGGGGAGGAAGGTGAATAGAGCTTCGTCAGTCTGGGCACCTGCAAGCAGTTCTGGCCCACACAGCTTGGATTATTGCTCATGGCTGCAGCTTCATTCCTGCCCTTATCAGAGAAGAAAGGTGGGTGGAGCTTCATAGTTTCCTGGGGTAACAAGTGCAGCTTCAGCCTGCATGGCTTACAGTACCATCCACACCCTTGGCTCCTCATCCACTCCTGGCAAGGGAGAAAGGGCAAGAAACAGATGAGTAGGAGCTGAAAAAATTCAGATTGGCTCAACATGAGCTATTATAAAGTTCTAAAAGAAGTCGAACCAAGTTCCAAAGAGGGGCTTTAGCACAAAGCCAATCAACAAGAAATACCTAGACTAAAGAGAGAAACTGAACCCAGAATAAATACATCAAGAAAATCAGATGCTGCGACACCAGCAAAAAAAATTGCAAGCCATACTAACAAACAGGAAGATATGGCCCAAAGGAACAAACTAAACCTCCAGATGACATACAGGAGTTGAGACAACTAATTACAGATATTCAAACAAATCCCTTTACAGTAAATTTTGAAAAGAGGCATATCTATCATTTAGCATAGAAAAATTTTTATGAAAACAATTTCAACTATCTGTGGCACATTGATAATATATGATCACTCAGAAGATAGGTTGAGCTTAAGAAAGTTTATAGAAATGCTATTTATAAGTTAAATTTCTTACTGTCATCTGGGCAAATGCAGTAAATACTATGTAAAACATCAGTAGCAGTGAGGTACAATCCTCCTCTAATTTTTTCTGGTAACGATGGACAGTAATGAAGATTCTACTTTAGGTTTTGATTAAGTCTCCTTAGACAAAATGCTTTTCTCCCTCCAAAGGAGGATTGCTTACTGTGGAGTAGAGGCTTTGCTGAAAATAGAATAGAATTTGATATATTGTCTTCTAATTATTTTCTTCTTTATGTTCTTACCACATAGACTATATTATCAACCTATGCAGAAAATTGAATTATATGAACATGTTTAAAATTGTGTATAAGTAATATTTTAATCTGACTAATAAATTTTACAACTCAAATTCATTCTTTTGACTTAAGGAAAGCAAAACAAAATAAAACAATTTTTTTTTTCCTACAAAGCACAAAATTTCTGATTTTCTAATGAAGACACTAATGAATTGGGGCAATAATATTAAAATGATTTTTATTGTAACAACATACCCAAAAGTTTGCATCAAACCATTTTTCCTGATGTGTGTATGTGTATGTGTATATGTGTGTGTATGAGAGAGAGGGTGGGAAATGTTAATTGATCTCTACTAAAACTCTGTTTTGTTCCCAGTTATTTACTCTGAATAAGACTCAATTAACACTTATTCTTTCACATTACTTTTAGTCAACTTGGTATAGAAAATTATTTTCAGATCAAATTATAAATATTTGGAAATATAATGTAATATAATATCATATAGTAATATAATGACATAGGAATTAAATTTGATAATTAAATACAACAATAGGTTTTCTAGATTAAGGAATGTTCTTTGGTTTAAAACATGTCCCAGATATTTTAAGCAATTCAAAGTCATAGTCCTCTTAGAACTGTTTTTCCCATATCAAAGTGAAGCCCCCTCTCTCTTCTTAGTTAAAATGGTATCTGGCCAAGGGCACAGCTTAAAAGTCCTCACAGCTACTGGAGCAGGACTCTGGTTCATTTGTGGAAATGTTCACTGTTCTCAGGGACCACATGTGCCTCTCTGAAGATGTTTCCACACTACCTAATCTCTGTGGAGAAGTTGTGCTAGAATTTGTTGATGTCTATGGCAGGTGAACATTTTCTTCTTTTTTTTTTTTTAAGATTTATTTATTTGTTTATTTATCCCCCCCTTGCTGCTTGTGTTTGCTGTGTCTATTTGCTGTGTGTTTTTTCTGTGTCTGCTTATCTCCCCCTTGCTGTGAGGTCTTGCTGCGTCAGCCCACCGCGCTGCGCGGGCCAGCCTGCCCTCACAAGGAGGCCCCGAGAAGCGAACCCGGGGCCTCCCATATGGTAAACGGTAGCTCTATCGATTGAGCCACACCCGCTTCCCTGAACATTTTCTTTTTTTCTTTTTTTTCCTTCTTCGTTTTTTAAAAAAAATTAAATTTTATTTTTAAAGATGCTTTAGATTCCATGAATGATACATGGAAAATATAGGGAGATTCCCATATACCCCACTCCCTCCCACTCCCACTTTTCCCCCATTAACAATGTCTTTCATTAGTGTGGTACATTTGTTAAAATTGATGAGCACATATTGAAGTATTGCTACTAACCATGGACTATAGTTTACATTAGGTTTACACTTTGCACCCCATAATTTTATAGGTTTTGACAAAATGTATAATGGCCTATATCCATCATTGCAATGTCATGCAGAACAATTCCAATGTCAAGAAACACCCCATGTGTCGCCTATTCTTCTCTCTCCTTCCCTTCAGAACCTCTAGTGACTACAGCCTTTATATCGATGTTACAAGATCTTCCATTGCTAGAATAATAAGTCTACTTTAGTCCATGGTTGCATTCCCCCCTTATGTTTATTCATTCCTCAATCTTTAGGATTTTAGGATGGTGATGCCCACTCTTTTTCTTATTGAGAAAGGCCTTAGATCCCATGGGGCAGATGGATGGAACTGTCTTGCTTGCAGTTTTAGATACTCTGTTTTTTTGGGATGGGCGTTATTCATCATTATCTTTTGTTAGTTGTCCTGGGTGAGTCTGATGAACTGGAGAGTAGGTTTGCAACACTGCTGAGATTCAGGGCTCAACTGGCATATGAAAAGACCGTAGATTTAAGTAACATTTTTTAAAATTTGCTAGTTATTATTATTGTCTCTCTCACTGCCACCCACCCACCACCAACACACACTCACTCACTTTCTGTTGCAAAAGGATTCGTCCCAACATCAGTCAGCAGCTTCTTAGTTATGAACTCTGACAAGCTTTTAGCTTGGGTGATTTATCCCATATTCTGCTTCCAGGGCCTGTCACCACAGGTGCTCCATGGTACTTCTGAAAGTGGCACTCTCAAACACCACTGCATTTAATCATTGCAACCAGCTATAAATGTCTGGATCGCTTTCATTCCATACTGGATTAAAGGATTTGGGGCAATTTTATGACTTCCTTCCACCTGAAACTGCCACACTGCCATTCCTCCCCCCTCCACCTATATCAAGCCCATGTTAGTACAGAGGCATTCTGCAAGGCATTATTCTCCAAGGGTCCCAAATTGAATGGAATATAAAATCCACCTACATGTAACTGCCTGCTAAATTATCTAGGATTTCTATTTTCTCATCATACTTTTTCTTGAACAAGTTCTAAGAAGGTGAGGGTGCTGGGATGGTGGCAAACCCATACAGTGCCTTCCCCTCATTCTCATCCTTCCAAATACTTCTCCACAGGGAGGGACAATCATATCCTCCTTTCTTTATAGACTATGGACATCCTTGCTCTAGTTAGCGGGTGTCTACTTCTTAAGTTTCAAGTAGGCTAAAAAGAAAGAAAATTTATTATCAATATCAAAGAAAAATATATAGACTGTACCTTCAACATAATTACCACTTCCATTGAAAAGATGTCCTAGGACAGGGATTGGTAAACTATAGCCTGGCCCATGGGTCTTTTGTGTCAGATGCTCTGCTTTTGTAAATAAAGATTTATTGGAACATAGCCATGCTCATTTATTTTTGTGTTTTCTATGGTTGCTTTTGTACTACAGTGGCAAAGTTGAATAGTTGCAATAGATACTGCAGGCCCTACAAAGCTGATGGATGGGACTCTCTTGCTTGCAGTTGTAGACTCTCTCAGTTCCTTGATATGGTAGTATGAGAGTAGTTTAATGATACTTTTAGGTTAGGTGATGCTGGTTTGTCGGGGGGTGGTGAGGTGGGGAGGGTGGGTTGGACAGTCCATGGAACTGGGGGGAGGGTTGGGGGAGGGCACAGGTGAAATTTTCCTTTAATTTATATTTCATAAATTAAATGTTTGTCTGTATATGCATGAGATTGTTTTTGTATTCTCTTTATGCTCTGTTGTTCAGTTTTCTCTCTTGTACCATTTTCAAACTGTGTTAGGTAGCCCTATCACAAGTCTTTGTATCCAGGGGACAAATTGTCCTGTTCTACATTTGGCCCTTTGCAATTCTACATTCATGTAGAGTCAATTTATAGTTTTAGGGAAAAAAAACAATACAGTTGGAATATTGTTTGAGAGTTTATTAAATCTATAAATATGTACAGAGAAAATGAGCATTTTTAATTGTGTTTTGACCTCTCATCTATAAATGTGTGCTTTTCTTTAAAATCCTTCTTAATTTCTAACATAATATAGTATGTATTTCTACAAATATTTCTTAAACTTATTTGTTACATCTATTTCTAAGTATTTGCTATATTTTGATGCTATTATAAATATATATTTTAATTTACTTCCAAGTGTTTGTTGCTGGCACATAGACATGCAAAGTACTTTTTTGTTTATGAGGTAGGCAGATACTTTGCTAAATCTTATTAAATCTAATTATTTACCTACATACTCTTTTGGATTTTCTACATGTGAAATCCCTATGACAGTGACAGTTTTATGCTTCCTTTCTGACTCTTATACACTTTCATTCTTTTTATTGGCTTAGAACACTTACTTTGACTTTGAGTCAATGTTTAATTGAGGAAATGAAAGCAAGCATTCTTATCATGTTCTCATTTTCCAAGGGAAAGCTTTCAATAGTTTTCTATTAAGAATGATAGCTATTGCACTTTTTCAAAACATAGGTCTTTACAGGTAAGTAGAGTTTCCTTCCATTCTTAGTAAGCTAAGGATTTTTTTTAAAAAAAACAAACTAAAAGGTAGAGAGAATAATAAAGTGAACACCCACTTTTCCATTACCCAATTTTTTAACTCATATCCAGTGTGCTTCATCATCTTTGGATTTTTATAAAATATTTTTTAAAAATTAAAACATTTTAGTATAAAATTAATTTTATGAAATTGTTTTTCTTCATATGAAAAGATCATGTAGATTTCATTTATAATATAGTGAAAAATTGGATGCATTGCACAAAATTGCTTTCATTATGTTGACCAATTTTGAATTCCCAGAAATAATGCAAATTGATTATGAAGTCTTATCCTTTAAAAAACTCAGTTTGCTAACATTTTGTTCAGAAATTTTATATGAATAATTGTTAGAAAGAGAAGTCTTTAGTTTTTCTTTCTCATACTAACTATATCAGGTATAGGATTTCCATTTGGTGCACAATACCAAAATGAGGTGTGTTTCATGTTTTATATTATCTGGGAATATTTGTATAAAATTGCTGCTTTTATTCTTTAAAATTTTAATATAATTCTTCAAATTTTTTTTTTAATTTTTAAAGCTTTAGATTACATAAATGTTACATCAAATAAAGGGGATTCCCATATGCCCTGCTCCCTCCTGCTCCCACATTTTCCCACATTAACAACATCCTTCATTAGTGTGGTACATTTGTTACAATTGATGAACATATATTGAAGCATTCCTACTAACTGTGGACTATAGTTTACATATAGTTTACACTCTGCCCCACACAATTTTATAGGTTTTGAAAAATGTATAACGGCCTTTATCCGCCATTGCAATGTCATGCAGGATAATTCCAATGTCTCGAAAATGCATTTTACACCTATTCTTCCCTCTCCCCTCCATCCCCCCAGAACCTCTGGTGGCCACTGCCTTTATATCAATGATAAAAGTTCTTCCATTACTAGAGTAATAAGTCTATAATAGAATAATAATAAGCCTACTTTAGTCCTTTGTTCATTCCCCAATCTTGAGGATTTTGGGATTGTGATGCCAACTCTTTTTGTAATTGAGAGGAGGCTTAGATCCCATGGGGCATATGGATGGAGCTGTCTTGCTTGCAGTTGCAGACACTCTCTGTTCCTTGGGATGGGCATTGTTCATTATCATCTCCTTGCTAGTTTTCCTGGTTGAGTCTAATGAACTGGAGAGTAGGTGTGACAACTCTGCTGAGATTCAGGGCGCAACCAGCACATGAACAGACCAAACATTTAAGTCTCTGGAACATATATTTAACAAGTATAGTACTAATTATAGGCTCAAGTAAAAGGGGCAAAAGAGCCACATGTATGGAAACTATAAATGAATCTCACTCTGTTACACTGGAAGCATAAATTCCAAAGTAAGGCTCACTGACAGAGTGCTGAATTCCTGAGCTTGTCTGCCCTGATTATATTATCTAGATGTCTCTAGATCCCTCAGGAGCTCCTCTGTTTGAACCACTGTTTACTGTGGCAGTCAATGAGATCCTGCTGAGACATGCATAAGCATAATCTCTGGAATGACCTCCCGGCTCACTTTGAAATCCCTTAGCCATAAAAACTAATTTCTATTTAATAATCCCCCTTTTGGTCAAGGTCTTTTTCCAGATGCATTGCTAGTAGGTGCTTGGTAATAATCCCTTGGTGCCAGGAGGTTCATCCCCAAGAGTCATGTCCTACACCTGGGGGAAAGTAGTGCATTTAGATGCTGAGTTTGCTTAGAGATAGGCCACTTTGAGCAACAAGGAGGCTTTCAAGAGGGAACTCTTAGGCAATATATAATACTAGGCTAAGTTTCAGCTTCACAAGGAAAGGTTCATAAGTACAATCATGAATATCAAGGGCCTGGTGCAATGGTCTGTCTTCCTTCATTAGGCTCTGCTCATGTACTCAGGAGATTCTTGCCATTCTATTAAAGAATGTAGCAGGACATCCCAGGATGGGAATCCCATATTCTTTCGGTTATTGTGTGGGTCTCCACCCACTGAGACATGCCCTATGAACACCTGAACATATCCATATGCCTTAAGGGCATGCCCCAGGTGCACCACTCCCCATGCATTCCCTAACACTGATGCCTGCACCAGTCATCCTTCCTTGCTACAGTTGGGACCCTTCTGTGATCTATAACCTCTCCCAAAATGAATTAAAAAACTAAATAAATAAAAGTAATAAGAAAATAAGAAAATAGTAATTTAAAAAAATTACAAATAAAATACAAATATAAAAAATAAAGACTAATAAATAAATACATTTGAAATAAAATAAAAAATTTTATACATTGTGTCTTTCATCACTGTAAGATCTTTTGTCTTGTATGTACTGTGACATTTTCTTCCATATATTCCCCCAGTGTCTTATTTTTTTCATTTTATCTTCAAAGAAGCTTTAGGTTACAGAAAATCACATAGAAAATATAGGGGATTCCCATTTACCCAATGCCCTTCCCCTTTCTATTCTCCCCTATTAACATTTTACATGTGGGTGGTACATTTGGTACAATTGATGTAATAATATTGAAGCATTGCTACTAACTATAGTCGATGGTTTACATTATGGGTTACATTTTGCACCATACACTTTTATAGGTTTTGATGAAATTTAAAATGGTCTGTATCCATTACTGCAAGATCATGCAGAACAATTTTAATGCCCTAAAAATGCTCTATGTTCCATCTATTCTGTTCTTCTTTCCCCCTCCCCTAGAAACCGATTGTTAGAGAAAAAGGAGGCGCTCACTGGGACACAGTGACTGATGATTGTAGGCAGGAAGTTTATTGAGAAGCTCTCCCAATGGAGGGGTCTGAAGAATAGACTTAACCACCGCCCCCCCCCCCCGCCGCCGGCATGGGGGGAGTCTGAAGAGATACTTCAGCCCACCTGCAGAAGGTGGTGGATATGACTTTATACAGTACATCAATAGATGGGGAAATGTTAGTCCGTGGGGAGGGGGTTAGAGAGCCTGGGGCCAATAAGGGGCTGTAAAAGTGAATTCTTCCCGGGTATGGCTTGGGGGTAGTGGGCTAGAAAGTGGGGTATTCTTGGAATGTGGGAGGGGTTGAGGCTTGGGCCTGAAGGGGTGAAGGTCCTTATCTGCTCCACCCCTACTGTGATATGGATCTTTTGTTCATTCTTGGGGGGACACGAGCTGCCTCTGCGAGCAGTAGGGAAGTCTTATGACCTATTAATCATTGCAACCTCATAATGGGAACCTCTAACATTCCTAACTCTTTGATTATATATATGATGAAGGACCTTAGTAATGGGAATACTGGGCATAATGGAAGGGTGAGAAGATTCAGGGCATCGACTCAGTCCGGCTACTTCCTGCTGTTATGGGACACGAAGGGTTCCCTTCCATTCTGTCCAGTGGGTTCTGATTTCTGGTCCTGAAGAGGTTGGCATTGGCGTTCATGTAGCAAGAACATGCCGTTCGCATATTCCTGAGTTGTTGATTTTATGATTTGGTGTGTGAAACGGACGAGGAGCTGTAAGAGACAAGGACCAAAAAGAAGCAGCAGCAATACTATCCGTAGTGGTGTTATGATGGGTAAAAGGATTGATTTTAGGGGTGAGAAAAAGTAAGAGAGAAATGAGAATAACCATGATTGATTTCCGTAGCTGTTCTCTCAGGCCCTCTGAATGATCTCTATGTTTTCTTTTAAAATTTTAAGATTTTCTTCTACCTGCCAAGTTTTGTTAATATAAAGACAACAAGTTTCATTTATGATTGCACAGGTGCCTCCCTTAATCTTGTGATATTCTCATGGTTGGTTGTGAGATTAGTACATCCTGTTGGATTAGGGACAGGGGTTGGGGTTTGGGGTCATTGGTTATAGGGGCAGGGGAGATCTTCTGGCATCAAACAGGGGTCATGGGGGTTATTTTGCTAAATTGGGATAACATTCCCAAATCTTTTTGATATGGTTGGATGGAGAGGGAAGGTGAGCGTCGATCATCTGGCTGCTTTCTGCTGTTTTGGGGCGTTGTGGGATTTAGTTACTGTTTCCCTTTCGGCATTGAGATATTATGGCTTCTGGCTCAGTGGCTGGCACTGTATTTTTGCAGCAGGAGAAGATCATGTACATGATCATGGGTGACATCTCCGACGGCTGTTTGGATAAACTGAGTTATTGCATGGAAGATGTATGGACCTGCTGATATGAGGAGAATGAGAGTTATAATTGTGGTAAGGATAGGAATTAACCATGAAATTTAGGGTGGGCTGTGAGGTTATCACCTCCAGTAGTCTGAGGAGAAGGAATAATAAGATTATATATTTAACAGTGTTTTTGAGTGATTTTTATTTTTCATGGATTTAAGATTCCCAAACAGTAGGGCTGCACAGGCCTAAGGTTAAAATGATTTTATTTTTCCCAGTTTGTGTAGTTTGAGACATAGGCAACAACAAATTATTATTACTTCCTCTTTTTGGGCAGCAGGGTGGCTGGAATTTTAACTCGTAATTTCGATGCCTGGTTTGGTTCTGCTGTTAGCATCTTAACTGCAGCTATGGCTACAGCCCACAGCTCCGAATTACGAGAGTTCCACTGCAGTGTCTGCAGCACTGAAAGCATACCTTGCCCCTTCTGAGAACAGGAGGGGATCGATGTCACAGTCATTGGAGTGAGCACGAAGGGCACTCGTGGGTGATGTTCATGAGCTGCTGGCGAGTGACAGGCAGTTGGAACTGCTGGGCCAGGCACCACAAGGTCTGGTATCCACGATGTTTACCTTTTCGGTGGAGCCACTCTGCTGCTTTGGAGTCTCCATGGTATGGCTCTGGATCTTGGCAAGGGCATCTGCCTCAACAGTCCCAAGAGAGATGTTAGAGGAGGGGGCAGGGACAGGATAGACAGTCACCTGTCACTGCTGGCAAGCATACCAGATATTCTTCCACAGATCTGTCTTCCCCACAGAGGGCAGCCCACAACAGTTCATTGTTCCTGTCTTGTACTTTGGCTTCTTCTCGCAATTATGACTAAAGCCCTAGGGGTATTTGTTTAGAATGCTGCCTGTGCCACAAAACCCCACCCAAAGCCAGTATTGGTACTGGCTACATCCAATTTACAGGGTAAGTTAAGTTTTGCCATCCCCTTTACTGCTTAAACTTGTGTTACTGCCCTCTTTACTCTACACTTTTTCTAAAAAGCAGCCTGCTCGGGGGTTTTCTCATTTCTATGCACAACCTTTTCTGATTAATACATATAATGGTTTTAATATCTGAGCTAAATGAGGGATGAAGGGTTTTCAGTACTCCAACAATATTATAAACTCTAAAAATATGAGAAAACCTTGTACTTTACCAACAGCAGAGTACAGTTTTTGTTTTACTCAACTAAACAACATTTAAGAATTTGATAGACAGCCAGGACTTTGTAGCTTGTTCCAATTGTTTGCCCATCCCAGGCTCTTAAGATAAGATACCATTGTCTCTGATGCTTTTTTTAATTCTGAAAAAAGGGTTACTGGTTAGCATAATATCATCAGTAGGGTTACAGCCACAGGTTTTTCCACCCAGCCAGAATCTTTGCCACCAGGCCAGGACAGGTGGTTGGGCTATGCACACAGCCTTGGGGAAGCACTGCAAAGTCTACCGTTGGCCTTCTCACATGAAGGTGAATGTGGGCTGGATTGATTTGCCTAAGGAGATATTAAAGAAGGCCTTAGCAAGTTTTAAAACAAAGTGATACTGACATAACCAGATATTATTTTTGCAACAAACTTGCAATATTTGGAACTGCTGCAGACAGCAGTGGTGTTACTTTTTTTTTTTTTTTAAGATTTATTTATTCATTTCTCCCCCCACCCCTCATTGTTTTGCACTCATTGTCTGCTCTCTGTGTGTTCTTCTTTGTCTGCTTGTCTTCTCTTTAGGTGGCACCAGGAACCAATCCTGGGACCTTCCAGAGTGGAGAGAGGTTGCTCAATCTCTTG
>JAQZBX010012217.1:5993-35993 GCA_029593785.1 Cabassous unicinctus | reverse complement strand
AGCAGTTCTCACCAGACTTGCTCCCTCGATTCTCCAAAGGGAAGCCAACATGATGATTTTGAAATAGAGCTGCCATCCTCGGGCCATCCCAGCCTCAAATCCTTGGCGTGTTCTCATTGCATGTGGCATAGTCTCAGGTGCTGGACAGGAACTACCTGTTGCCCAGGACGGCCTCTAGCCTCCCCACTCACTAAATTCTTTCACCTCCACTTTCTTCAAGTTTCCAAAGGGCCTCCCGCTTTTTTTCTGTACCCCCACGGAGTGGGCACCTTTATGGTGGTGGATTTATTCGCTAACCTGCATGAGGCTTTCTAGATGTTGAGCCAATCATTTGAATATCCACTCTTCCCAATCAAGAATTTATAAAAATTGGAAGCACCTTTCTTCCAGCTGTGCTGTTTGCAACCCCGAGTTTGAAGTTATTGTATCTTCTCATTTGATTCACTGCCCAAGCTGCTGATCTCTGGGCTACTTCTAAGTTGTATTGATGGAAATTAGAAAAATTGTGAATGCTCAGGTTGTCAAAAAGTCCTGTAAATAATGCAGTCATCACTGCTGTCAAATCTGGCCCACAAGTCTTGGGTCTTAAATGAGCACTGACACTTTCTGTGGTTAACACACTGCAGAGCAACATGGGGTTGCTTATCTGAGCTGGCTTTCTCACAAGGGCTTTGCAGCCTCTTTGGTACTCTGATGGGCGTCGTGGCTCTCCAGCCCACTTGATCAAGATCCTCTTGGTTCTCGCAGGATGCTGTCGGGGTGCAGGAGGCATACTTCGGATAACCCCCATCGAGAGCATTTGATGAGCGTATCTGAATCTTAACAGAACTACAAAACGCAGGGGTCGAGTCCGCAGACGTGGGCGTGCCCGTGAATTAGGCGGCGTTCCTGGAACACTGCCTCGCAAAGGCCATTTCCTAAAAAGAAGCCCTTAACTTCCGTCAAAACGAGGATTGAACTGGTAAGTGACGTGCTTCGTATCTACTATGTGCTTAGCTTGATGTTGATGATTTGTGGAAAACATTATACAAATTATTACTGAGATACGTATGCTGATTCTCAAAAGCAGAAAATATGTTTAAAATTAGAGATGAGAACCAGAATTATAAATCGGTGCCAGAAACCAGGAGTGTTTGCCTGAAGAGACACTTGAGAAGATGGAGGAAGTTGTAGGGGAAGTTTGAACCTCCTGCCAGCCCACACAGCCACAGCACTTGCCCCATCAGCTCTCCACATGGCACAGGAAATGTTAGTCAAGGGATCACAACTGGACAGTTTTCAAACATGTGTCTCATGCTACGGTTATGTGCAGGGGAGTGCGTGTCTACACGCTCATGTGTGTATATTTTGTAAAAGAGATACCAGTTTATGATAATTTTTTGAAAGAAGATGACATGCAAATTTCCCGTTTCAAAGAACATGGCCCAGGAATGTGGAGGGATGCTAGTTCTGAGCCCCAGAGCCCACAGCCAGCTACCGTGCATAGTGGAAGGACTATAAAAAGAGTTCCCCTCTGATCAAACTTCCTCACTTTGAAAGCAGTGTCTATAAGACATGCCTTTCAGTAAGTCCATAATATCCTGGAGTGATTTAAATGCCAAAACAAATACACTTGAAAGACCATATGTTTAACCAGAAAGGGGGAAATCGGGCTGTGTTTCATTTTGTTTTGGTGGTGGTGGTTTCAAATGCCCACAAACAAGTATGAGCTGAAATCTCAGTGACAGATAATGTGGAAATAATTCAAATGTCGTAATAAGTAGAAAACATACTAAAAATGAAAATTGTTTTTAACATACTTACAGCAGGTAGGATTTACATGTTTTTAAGTGTTTCATAATCTGATTTGTATATTTGATTTCATGGATCACATTCTTTGCATCGATTAATAAAGAACAATATTTTAGTGAATGAAGCAGGAGTTTCATAAGCATTTAATTTCTATTTGCTATTCTTTTTTCCTTTTATTTGTACATCACATCTGGTTCTCTTCTTTTACCTCAAGTTATTCACAAGGATAACATGGAGGTGTGTGGGACACACTGCATCCTTTAGCCTTCCAGGGTGCTCCCAGTGCAGCCTCGTCGGAAGCCATCACATGCAGGTTAGATGCACTTACTGAAGTTTGCTTCCCACAGGGCATTTCCTCTGAGGCATGTTTGTTTGACTCTAACTAAACCTGCCCACCTGGAGAAAGAGTGGAAAGAACATGCAGAATAGCAGGTACTGTGGGTTATTTTTTCCCACAGCAAAGAAATATGAATATATTTCCTCATTCGTAACAATATCGTTAAGATTATAACTTAGATTTTCCAACCCCACACCCATTAGAGCACAGAAAGTTACACATAATTAGAAATATGTTAAGGTAGAAATTATTATATGGGAACCAAATTTGGTAATAAATCAGCATTCACAGAGACTCCACGGGCTGCTGCAGGGCCCAGGACGTGTGCGCAGCCCGTGAGGCGCAGGGCGCGGGCTGCCAGGGCCTGGGGCGGGCTGCCAGGGCCTGGGGTTAGGGTTAGGGTTAGGGTTAGGGTTAGGGTTAGGGTTAGGGTTAGGGTTAGGATTAGGGTTAGGGTTAGGGCGCGGACTGCCACGGGACAGCTGCGGTGGCGGGGAGAAGAGGATGGCCGTAACGGGGCGCTGTGGGGCTCCACGGCAGGCACGCACTTACCTGCCTGAACTTAGGCTGCAACGTCGCGCCCTGCCACCACCAGCCCACGGTGGCGAATGGGCTCTGCGCCCCATGCGGCGCCAGGAGGAATCCCGTGTCGTCTTCCCGGAGGCAGCGGCCCCTCGCCCCCACCTCTGCCTGCCAACCCGAGCTCCAGCGGGGTTCTCCGCCAGCCAGGCCCGCGGGGCACAGGGGGTGCCTGCGCCCCAGTAGACCAAGGCGGCGCCGGCCTGGATGGCACCTCCTCCTCTCCCAGACGAGGCCAAGCTGCGAGCAGGCAAGTCCCTCAGCTGGAGCCTCCCCCTCCCGCCCCTTTTCAATCCCGCCATTCCTCAAGCTACCTTTCCCCGTACGACGCAACCCCCTGATCTTTGTTCAAGTTTAATGGTGATGTGCTGAATGAATGGTGTTGGTAGAAAAAAAGGATCTAGGAAACCCCTTCTCTGCTCCGTAGCTTGGTTCCAAGCCCATTGTCCTTCCGCTTAATTCCATTGCCCTTGTCAGAAGCTGAATATTACTTCAGCATCTCTTTTACCATTTTTCTACAATATTTTTAATCCATCCTGCTAACCGATCTCCGTCCAATCTCCAACCATCCAGGCAAACGAATATCTGGGCCACTTCGGGATGATGAAAGAGGCAAGTGCGCTAATCATCTTTAAAACGTACCCATCCTAGGTGCCCAGATGTTGTCCATCAGCTTGCGCCTCCGGCACTGCACAGCTAAGAGGGCTTTGTGCCTTGGCGCTAGGCGCTGGGGAGGTTTCCCTGGGCGCAGACGGTGACCCGGGAGCTGCCGCAGGTTGTGAAAGTGGAGCGTGGTTTGCTCTTCGGAACCCAATCCAAAGGCGATCCACCGTAAAGGGGCGTTAAAAGCCCCCGGCACGATGTCAGAAAGCCCTTCGGGGGTGATGAGCCTTTCTGGTAAAGCAGAGTGGTGAAGTCCAAATGTAGCTGGCTGGGACTTCCAGGGCATGCTGACCAAAACTGGCATGGCAACTCTTCACTGATCAAAGACTAGCACTTTCCGGAAAGAGAGAAGCACAACACCATACACATATTCAGATTTAATAGCAAAGACGAACAACCTAACAGAAAATCCTACCTTACAGAACGAGTGGACCCATTACTCGGCTGTGTAATAAGAGGGTCACCTGATTGAAAGGTTTTTGAAACACCTGTGCAGGTAGCTGGTAGGATGCAGGTGTCCCATACAGAGCTTGCCTGGCCCACACGGATGTTGCATGGCCTGGCAGCTCTTGTCACCCTCTGACTTGAATTGATGGGGACAATTCCAGGCCCTGGAGCTGACTGGGACCTCCAAGCCAGTCTGCAATGTGAGAGCTGCCCTCGGAATGTGGTACCTACTTCCCTAATCTCGTAAAGGGAAATGAATTGTCAGAGGGAGGGAGGCTGTGTTCTGGGAATCCTAGCATCCATCTCTGCCTCCGCTCCAAACCCCCCGCATGTTTCTCCAAACCCAGGACCCCTGCCCGAGGGTAAGAACTTTAGCCTAACATATTTGCCAGTAGGGGATGAGAGGAGCCCAAGGAGCCGGTCGTTATTTGTGTCGTGTTCAACTTTGCATCCTCACAGGGATTTACAAAAATCTGTGATCAGCAGTATGCCGTCTGAAGAAAAGGTAAAAAGCACAACCCAGTCCAGATCTTGTCATAACAAACATGGCACTGTGGGACGTAAAAGAGAGCCCAGGCATGACAAATTTACTTATGTTTGCTCCTTGCAACCAGTTCTTCTATAAGAAGAAAACTGTATGCAAGTGTGGGCATTGAGCCCTGCCCCTATCATGAGTGTGAATCGCAGTCATTGTAAAATAAAAATAAAATTTTTTCTAAAAAGTGAGTGAGGGCACCCCCTTAAAAAATTCTGACCTCGCATTTTTAAGCTTTTACCATTTATTGCTGCAATTCTATCTCTTTAAATTTTTTTTTTTTTTTTTGGCTCCTTGAGTTTATTTAGGATTGCTCGAATCCAACTCATTTCAAACAAGAAACAAAATAGTGATGTCAGCGCATCTCTGCTCACAGATGAAGGCTTCAGTCTCCAGGGTGGACAGTTTTCCCCGGCAAAGGGAGTCAGCTCCTCTGCCTTGCGGGGCTATGCCAAAGAAAGGTTAGTTCAAGTGCTCCAAGGCTCCTCTTCCATATGGAGAACGACTCGGGTGAACAGGCGAGGTGAGTGGGACTGCAAATGCACACATCCCTGCCTTCTTTGTTAATAAACACTGTTTTCAGTCTCACCTGTTTGCCATTAATAGGGAAGTCCTTAATTTAGGACCATTTTCAAAGATTGCAACCCACACAGACTTATTTTTCTCTGTTTCAGGCTGTCTGTCTCTCCCCTCCTTTGCTATACTTTGCCACATAAGGGCTAAATCAAAGAAATTAAGAAATAAGGCAAACACCAATAAATGATTAAACATTCTAATACCAAGCTCTTTCCCTCATTTCCCTCCTTTGCGGCCACAGGGTTCCACTGTAGTATTAGCAAGAGTCTTGTGCATATTAGGAGCAAAATGATTAAGAAAATTCACATTACTCCGCCGGTAAGCAACCGTGCCCTGATGTAACCCAGCTGTGGAACGAGTAAACGCATGCCCGCACTGCCCGCAATAAGCAAAGCCTTCTGAACTCGTTAGGAACAGATCTCCCACCAGTAAGCAGCTGATTGTCAGGCATTTTACTGCCCCATCGGATAACAGCCTTGGCAGCAGGCTGTCTGCAGCTGGAAAATTCAAAGCAGCTTAGAATCAAAGACGATTCCAATGAGGGCAGACTGGAAAACAGGCCTCAGTGGAGCCCCTAGCCTCTCCATTTTTGTTTCCATTAAACCTCTTTGTGGGTTGTTCCCTTCCCTAGATTTATCCTTCTGCAGCCCAGGTAGACATCTACTGAACATCTTCATACAACTCTTGCTAAAACTATTTTGAGAACATAGTGCTGTTAGCTACATTTTTATTAATAAAAATGTATCCAAATGACTGAAAAAAGTTAATTTATGAATCTTTAAATTTTCACCGAGTTTTACTGTTTCTACCTGTGGATTGTGAATTTTGCAAGATGTAAAAAAAAAAAGAAAGAAAGAAAAGTGTTGCCAAGAGGATCATGTAACAGTTTTCTTTATGGCTTGAGTGAAACGCAAATGTCACCTGTAGATATTTGAACAGTCATGGTTTTCTGCCGATATTTGTCATCACTGTAAATGAGCATTCATTCTCCCCCTTGTGAATTGAGTTTAGTTTTATAAGAAATGGGCAAACTTTTCCTGAATGGCTGCCCCATTTTACATCCCCACCAGCAGTGAATGATCCGGCTTCTCTCATGCTCGCCAGCGTTTGGTGTTGCCATTGTTTTTTAACTTTAGCCATGCGGGTTTTTGTGTAGTGATACG
Organism: Cabassous unicinctus; assembly: GCA_029593785.1. Lineage (NCBI taxonomy): Eukaryota > Metazoa > Chordata > Mammalia > Cingulata > Chlamyphoridae > Cabassous > Cabassous unicinctus. The sequence continues at coordinate 29,902 of JAQZBX010012217.1, read as the reverse complement.
GTTAAAATTTGCATCTCCTGATGGCTAATAATACTGAACACCTTTTCATATGCTCTCTTGACACCTTCGTACCCTCTTCAATGAAGTGCCTGTTTAGGTCTTCTTCCTGTTTTCAAGTTAGATTGCTTCTGTTTTACTGTTGGTTTTGAGGATTCTTTGTACATATTTCAGATAATAGTCCTTGGTCAGGTGTGTGGCTTGCAAATATTTCCTCCCAGTCTGTGGTTTGTCTTTTCATCCTCTTATCATGATCTTTCACAGAGTAAAAGTGTGCGGTTTTCGTGAGATCTGATTTACCGATTTTTCCTTTTATAGATCTTGTCTTTGGTGTCAAGTTTGAGAACTCTTTGTCAAGACCTAGATCCAGAATTTTTCTTCAGTTTTTTTCCCACGTTTTATAGTTTTACATTCACTTTTAAGTCCATGATCCATTCCCAAGTTAACGTTGTGTATAAGGCATAAAGTTTAGGTTAGGCTTTTCTTTTCTTTTTTCCCTATGGATAATCAATTGCACCATTTGTTACACCTCTGGAACTCCTGGACACCAATCTCTTTTTACCATCTCTATAGTTTAGCCTTTTCCAGAATGCCATATGGTTGGAATCATACAGTCTGTAGGCTTTTCAGACTGACTTCTTTCACTTCGTCATTTGCATTTAAAGTTCTTCCAAATCTTTCCATAGTTTGAGAGCTCATTTTCATCCCTGAATAATATTCCATTGCATAGATGGACCACATTCTGTCTCCATTCATCTGTGGAAGGGCAGCTTGGTTACATGGCTTGAGGCAATTATGATTAAAGCTGATGTAGAATGTCGGTGCATGGTTTTGTGTGGGCATCCGTCTTCCAATCAGTGGGGTTACTGCCTAGGAGTATAATTGTGGGATTGCATGGTAAACCTACGATTTGCTTTGTAAGAATCTCTTGAGCTGTCTTCCAGAGTGCCTGTGAATTTTGCATTCTGATCAGCATTAGATGAGAGTTCCTGTGGCTCCACATCCTCTCCGAAATTTGATATCATCAGTTATTAAATTTCACTCATTCTAATAGATATATAGTGGTGTTGCACTGTTTCAATCTGCAATTCTATAAGGACAAGTGATGTTGGGCACTTTTCCACATGGTTATTATTCATCTATATAGCTTCTTTGGTGAGGTGACTGGGCACGTCTTTTCTTCATTTTTTAAATGGGTTGTTTATTTCCTTTTGGTTGACTTCTAAGTGTTCTTTGTATATTTTGGTTACAGGTCCTGTATTAGAAAAGTGTTTTACAAATATTTTCTCCCAGTTTGTGGCTTTGGTTTTCATTCTCTTAACAGTGTTTTCCTCAGAACACAAGTTTTAATTTTAATGAAGTCCAAATTATCAATTTTCTCCCCTGGATCCTGCTTTTGTGCTGTTATCAAGCAATGCAGCATCAAACCCAAGAAGGTGCCATTTTTCCCTGTTTTCTTTTTGTTCACTTTTACAGTTTTACATTTATACATTCAGCCTAAAGATCCATTTTGAGTTAATTTTTGTGAAAAGGTAAGGTCTTTGTCTTCTAATCTAGGTTCTTTTTTGCATATGGATACCATAGTTTCAGCACTATGAGTGAAAACATCTTCCTTGCTCCATTGATTTGCCTTTGCAGCAACTCCAAGATCCGCTGATGACATTTACATGTGTCTACATCTGGATTCTCCTGTCCTTCTGATATATGTGTTTATTTTTTTACTACTACCATGATGTCTTGATTATTTGAGCCTTACAGTAAATCTTAAAATGGGGGAGTGTGAGTTCCCCTTTATAAATTCTAGAATATAACTATTCTAGGTCTTTTGCTTTTCCAGATAAACTTTAGGTTTGGTTTGGGAATATCTACAAAGTAGCTGTTGGAATTTGGATTGGGATTGATTTGAATCTAGAGATTAATTTGAAAAGAATTGACATCTGAACAATACTGAGTCTTTCAATTCAGGGACACAAAATATCTCTTCATTTCCTAAGTTCTTTGATTTCTTTCATCAGTGTTTTATATTTTTCCTCATATATAGATCTTATAGATCCGGTGTTATGCTTTATAACTAAGTACGGTTTTATGGTGCTATTGTAGATCGCAATTTTTAAACTTCCAATACCATTGTTTCTTTGCTGGTATGTAGGAAAGCAGTTGATATTTATGCTTTATGCTTGCATCCTGTGACTTTATGTGGGAGGAGGTGTGTGGGGGGCGAGGGCGGTACGGAGGCTCTGAGCGCGCTGCCCGAGAAAACCGAGGCATGGACACCGTTTTGGCACCGAATGCCGCAACCAATCAGGAGCGGACGCTTTTGCAGCTACCGCAGCCAATCGGCTGCTGACATCTGTAGCAATCTCTCCTTGCCATGTGCTTCAAGATGGCCACCGCAGCTCGGCACCGCCCCCTTTCTAGCATATACCTTATATGGACATAAACCCATCCCAACCAATCAGAACCCGCCCAGTATGCCTTACCCTTCCCCCGTTTCACCCCACCCCTCCCGCTCTTTATAAATATCAGAGCCCGCCTAATAAAGTTAGACTTGGAAGCCCAGCCTCGTCTCCGGAGCGTGTGGTAGTCTCCGTAATCGTTACTCATCGTCCGCTGGTAACCGGGAAGTGTCCGTCTCCCCACTCTCGTCTGCGGCTCGAGACGCAGACCCCGTCCTTTGGCTCGCTGTGCTCGGGGACGCCTGAGCCCGGTGAGCCGCAACCCCCTTCCCTTCGTCCCCCGACCGCCCGATCGCCAAGGGAACCGCCCCGGGGGTGGCGATCGGTGGCGGCGGCAGACGGCGGTGGTCAGCGGTGGTCGGCGATCGGCAGCGGAGCCTGCGAGGAGTCACGCCGACAACTTTATTGAACTTGCTTGTTAGCTTCAGGGATTCTCTGTTTAGTGATTCCGTGGGATTTTTCACATAAAAAACCATGTCATCTGTGAATAAAGACAATTGTATTCATTCCTTTCTGATTTGTATACCTCTTATTTCTTTTTCTTCTCCCATTATCCTAGCTAGGACTTCCAGTACAATGCTCAGTAGGAGTGATGAGAGGATTTCCTTGCCTTGTTCCTGAATTTAGAGGGAAAGCATCCAGTCTCTCACAAACAATAATTGTATTATCTATAGGGATTTTGTAGCTAGCTTTATGAGGTTAAGATACCTTCTATCAATTCCTAAATTGCTGAAAGTTTTATGATGAATGATAGTTGGATATTTTTCAAAAATTTTTCTGCATCAATTAATATGATCATATTATTTTTTAATTGATATGATTGTATTAATTTTACATTGATTAATTTTCAAATATTTCAAATGTTGAGCTAGACTTCCATCCCTGGACTAAAGCCTACATGGACAGGGTTTATAATTGTTTTATATATATTGGCAGATTCAATTGATGATATTTTGTTGAGTGTTTTTGCATGTAAGTTCATAAAAGATATTGGTTTCTAGTTTTGGTTTTCTTTTCTTCACTTGTATTTTTTTAAACTGTCTTTATCTGGTTTTTTATATTGGGGTAATTCTTTCCACATAAGGCAAGTCAGAAGTCTTCTTTCCTCTTCTTTTTGTAAAAGAGATTTTGTAGAATCAGGATTAACTCCTCCTTAAATGTTTAGTAGAATTTTCACTAAAACAATCTGAGCACAGAGATTTCTTTTTCAGGAGCTTTTTCATAACAAATTCAAATTTTTTAGTGGTTATAAAGATATTCAGATTATGCATTTCATCTTGGTTGCATTTTGGTAATTTGTGGTTTTGTGGAATTGGTCTGGTTAAATTTTAAAGTTTATTAGTGTAGATCTGTTCATAGTAGTTCCTTATTTACTTTTTAATGACTGCAGGATCTATATGATAGCCTGTTTCTTTCCTGATATTGAGTATTTGTGTCATCTTTCTTTTTATCTTTGTCAGTCTTGCTAGGTAATCAATTATATTGACATTTTCAAAGAATCACCTTTTTATTGCTTCATTAATTTCCTCTATGTTTTGATCTTTTAAAATCCATTGGTTTTTTTTCTCTTATCGTTATTATTTCCTGCCTTCTTCATTCCTTGGATTGGATTTGTCTTTCATATTCTAATTTCCTGAGGTAGGAACAGCTTATTGATTTGACATCTTTCTTCTTTTAAATATTAAGTGCCATAAATTTCCCTCTCAACACTGCTTTAGCTGCATACCATGTCTTTTGATATGTTTCATTTTTAATTGAATTATGTGTGAATTTTTGAGACTTCCTCTTTACCCATGTAGAATGTGTTGTTTAATTAATACATGTTTAAAGATTCTTTTGTTGTCTTTCCATGGGTGATTTCTTCTTTGATTCTTTTATGGACAAGAAACATGCTCTGTATGATTTTAATTCTGTTAATCATGTTGAGGTTTGTTTTATTGCCAAGGATATGGTCTATCTTTGTGAATGCTCCATGTGTATTCTCTTATTATTGTGTAAAGTGTGATTGTGATCAAAAGATCATGCTGGTGATTGTGAGGTTTGATTTTTCTACATCCTTAATGAATTTCTATCTAATAGCTATATTAGTTGCACTAGGTATTAAAGTTCCAAACTTTGATTTTTCTTCACATATTTTGAGGCTCTGTTGTTTAGTAAATATACATTTAGGATTGTTATGCCTTCCTGGTGCAACGAGACTTTTTATCATAAGTAATATCTCTTTTCGTTTTGCTCTTAAGTCTACTTTATCTGTTATTAATATAGCCCTTTCTGCTTTTTAAAATGATGGTTTCATACTATATCCTTTTCCATTTTTTTCTTTTAACCCATGTCTACTGTTGAATTTGAAGTGAGTTTCTTGTAAATGACGTATAGTTGTGTCATGTTTTCTATGCACTCTGCCAATCTCTGCATTTATACTTAAGGTAATTATTGATGTGTTACAGGTTATATATGCTATTTTATTATTTGTTTTGTTTCCTCTGTTCTTGTTCCTCTGTTTTTCTTTTCTTGTCTTCCTAAACATTTCTTACTATTCCATCTTGATTCCAACAGTTGTATCCTTTATAAAATAAGAGGATAGAATTTTATGGTCTTTAAAGACCACATTGCCATGGAAAAAGAGAGGTTTATCAAAGGAAGAACATTTTTAGAAGGAAAATTATTACTTGAGACAAGAAATCTGTCATTTTGCATGTAAACATTCTGAGATTCATTTGACTATAAAGCATTAATTTATAGAAGAAACCAAAGAAATATTTTTCCATATATTCTAGCTCTACTTGACTTAGATGATCAATGAAAGTGTTTTCATTTCTCATGCATAGTTAGAATTCCATATAAGGTTATGTAGATTTTCTAAAAATCCAGTATCTATTGAATAGCATGTAAAATACAACCCTAAAAATATTCTCAAAAGTATTCTGTAGTAAGTGAAATTCATGTGATAAAAACTGTGGTCTTATTTTAACTTTCCATATTTTTTTAGTTTGTTCTGGCTTCAGAAATGTGTTTACTTTGTCCTCAGACTTGGTCTCTTATAGCTGCAAGACCCCTCACGCTTTCCAACCCAACCACTGCACAGGTTTTTTCCTGAAGAGGTTTCCCAGAAGATCCCTGACATTGCCCTTCTCAGGTCCCATTGAACATAACTGGATTGCAATCTCAGCGACTAGGCAGGAAATTGGTTTTGGCCTTTCACTACCCACAACCTGTGTTTGGAGTTAAGGTTGAGCTTATTTAGAACTCATACCTTGTAATGGAGAGTGGCTCTAAGAAAAAGTGGGATCTTCTAGGAGGGAAGAATGGATATGGGCTAGACAGCCAAGTGTGAAGAAAATCAAATGAAACCAGCACTATAAAGTGTATGGCACATGACTGACACTTAGTCATAGGGAGGACATTTCTGCAACTACTTTTTAAAAAAACTTTATTAGAGAAGTTGTGGCTGTACAGGACAATCAATCATAAAATACAGGATTCCCAAATATCACCCTAACCACCAATATCTTGCATTTGTGTGGAACAAATAAGATAGCACATTTTTATAATTGTACTATTAATTAAAGTCCATGGTTTAACTTGGGGTTCACTGTGTTGTGAAGTTCCATGGATTTTTTTTTTAAATGTATTCTATTATCATATATATAATCTAACATTTCCCTATTGAATCATATTCATATATATATATATATATATATATATATATTTCCTTCCTGTTAATTACATTCATAATGTTGTGATACCATCACTACCACTCATTACCAAAATATTTCCATCATTCCAAATAGAAACCCTGTACATTTTAAGCCAAAATTTCCCATCCTTAACCCACCCTGACCCCTGGTAACCTATATTCTAGATTCTGACTCTGTGAGTTTGCTTATTCTAATTTTTTCAAATCAGTGAGATCATACAATATTTATCCCTTTGTGTCTGGCTTATTTCACGCAACATGATTCCTTCAAGGTTCATCCATGTTATTGCATGAATCAGGAATTCATTCCTTTTTACGACTGAATAAAATTCCATTGTATATATACCACATTTTATTTATCCATTCATTGGTTGATGGACACTTGGGTTGCTTACATCTTCGGGCAATTGTGCATAATGCCACTATGAACATCGGTGTGCAAATATCTGTTTGAGTCCCTGCTTTTAGTTCTTTCTGTATATACCTAGTAGTGGGATTGTCGGGTCATACGATAATTTTATATTAGCTTTCTGAAGAACTGCCAAACTGTTTTTCACTGAGGGTACACCATTTTACTTTGCCACCAGCTATGAATGAGTATCCAATTTCTCCGCATCCTCTCCAACACTTGTTAAGTTTGATTTTTCTTTTTTATATAGCAGTCATTCAATGGGGATGGTTTTGATTCGCATTTCCCTGATGGCTAATGATGTTGAGCATCTTTTCATGTGCTTTCTGGCCATTCATATATCTTCTTTGGAGAGATGTCCATTCAAGTCTTTTGCCCATTTTTTAATTGCATCATTTGTTGTTTTGTTGTTAAGGTGAAGGATTTCTTTGTATACTCTGGACATTAAACCTTTATCAGATAAGTGGATTCCAAATATTTTCTTTCATTGTGTAGGCTATCATTTTACTTTCATGTAAATATCCTTTGAGGTGCAAAAAAAATTTAATTTTGATGAGGTCCCATTTATCTATTTTTTCTTTTGTTGCTTATTCTTTGAGTCTAAAGTATAAGAAATCATTGCTTAACACAAGTTCCTGAAGATGTTTCCCTTGTTTTCTTCTAGAAGTTTGATAGTTCTAGCTCTTATAATTAGGTCTTTGATCCATTTTGTTGATTTTGGTACATGGTGTGAGGCAGGGGTTCTTTTTCATTTTTTTGCAAGTGGAGATCTAATTTTCCCAATATCATTTTGTGAAGAGACTACTCTTTCCCAATTATGTGGTCTTAGCTACCTTGTCAAAAATCAGTTGGTCATAAATGTGAGGGCTGATTTCTGATTTGATTCTATTGGTCTATATGTCTGTCCATATGCCCTTTATTCTTCCATATAAATTTGATGATTGGCTTTTCCATTTCTGTAAAGAAGATTGTTGGAATTTTAATTGAGATTGCATTGAATCTATAAATTGCTTTGGGTATTGACAGTTTAACAATATCTAGTCTTCCACTGCATGAACATGGAATGTCCTTCCATTTATTTAGGTCTTCTTTGATTTCTTATAGAAATGTCTTATTGTTTTCTGCATACAGGTCCTTTACATCCTTGCTTAGGTTTTTTCCTAGATTTCTTATTTTTTTAGTTGCTGTTGTACATGGAATTATTTTCTTTTGATTGTTCATTGCTTGTGAGTTGGGATGTTGATCTTGTACCCCAACACTTTTCTGAATTCATTTATTAGTTCTAGAAGCTTTGTTGTGGATTTTTTCAGGATTTTCTGTATATAGAATCATGTCATCTGAAAATAGAGAAAGTTTCACTTCTTCCTTTCCAGTTTGGATGCCTTTTAATTCTTTTTTTTTGCCTGGTGAGAACTTCCAGCACAATGTTGAGTAATAGTGGTGACATTGGGCATCCTTGTCTTATTCTGATCTTAGAAATCTTTCATTCTTTCATTAAGTAGGATGTTTGCTGTAGGCTTTTCATATATGCCCTTTATCATGTTGTGGAAGTTTCCTTCTATTTTCAGTGTTCTAAGTGTTTTGATTGTGAAGGCTGTTTCATTTTGTCAAATGTCCTTTCTGCATCAATTGAGATGATCATGTGTTTTTTTCTCTTCATTCTGTTAATGTGGTGAATTACATTGGTTATTGATTTTCTTATGTTGAACCAACATTGCATATTGGACATAAATTCCAGCTTGATCATGGTGTATAATTCTTTTAATATGCTGCTGGATTTGGTTTGCTAGTAATTTGTTGAGGAATTTTGTATCTATATTCATCAGAGATTTGGTCTGTAGTTTTCTTTTCTTGAGGTATCTTTATCTGGCTTTTGTATGAGGATGATGTTGGCCTTGTAGAATGAATTAGGGAGTCTTCTTTCCTCTTCAAGTTTTTGGAATAGTTTAAGCAGAAGTGGATTTCAGTCTTCTTGGAATGTTTGTTAGAATTCCCCTGTGAAGCTATCTGATCCTGGGCATTTCTTTTTTGGGAGGTTTTTGGTTATTGATTAAATCTCTTTACTAGTAGTTTGTTGAGATATTATACTTCTTCCTGAGTCAATGTAGGTAGTTTGTATGTTTCTAAGAATTTGTCCATTTTATCGAGGTTATCGAAATTTATTGGTGTACAGTATATCCTCTTATAGTCCTTTTTATTTCACTGGGGTGGTAGTAATGTCCCACTAAGCATTTTCAAATTTGGTTATTTGTATCCTCTCTCCTATTTTTCTTCTCAGTCTATCACGGTTTGCCAATTTTAATGATCTTTTCAAAGACCCAACTTTTAATTTTGTTAATTCTATGTATTGTTGTTGTTGTTGTTGTTTTTTTCTATTTCATTGATTTCCATGCTAATCTTTATTTCCTTCCTTCTGCTCACTTTGGGTTTACTTTGCTCTTATTTTTCTAGTTCTTCCAGTTTTGAGGTTAAGTCTCTGAATTGAAATATTCATTTTTTAAAAATGTAAGCATGTAGAGCTATCAATTTCCCTCTCAGCCCTGCCTTCACTGCATCCCGTTTTGGTATGTTGTGTTTTCATTTTCCTTCACTGCAAGATATTTCCTAATTTTGCTTCTGATTTCCTCTTTAACCCATTGGTTGTTTGAGAGTATGTTATTTAATTTTCATATACTTGTGAATTTTTTCCATTTCTCTCTTTGTTATTGATGTCTACCTTCATTCTGTTGTGCTCAGAGAATATGCCTTGTATGATTTCAACATTATTGAATTTATTGAGACTTGTTTTGTGACCCAATTTATGGTCGCTCATGGAGAATGATCCATGTGCACCTAGAGAAGAATTTGTATTCTTTTGTTGGGTGAAGTTTTCTATATATGTCTGTTGTGTCTGTTTGGTTTAGAGTATCATTCAAATCCTGTGCTTTCTTATTGATCTTCTGACTAGATTTTCTAGCCATTATTGAGAGTGGTGTAGTAAATTCCCCTACTATTAATGAAGAACCATCTATTTTCCCCTTCAAATCTGTCAGTATTTCTTTCAAATATTTTGGCTCTCTGATGTTAGTTGTGTATGTATTTATGATTGTTACATCTTCCTGTTGAATTGTCCCCTTTATATAATGACCATATTTGTCCCTTGTAACTGTTTTTGACTCAAAGTCCATTTTATCTGATATTAGTATAGCTACCCCACTCTCTTTTCATTACTACTTGCATGGTATGTTTTTTTTCCCCACATCCTTTCACCCTCAGTCTACTTTTATCTTTGAATTTAAGGTGAGTCTTTTGCAGACAGCATGTAGTTGGGTCATGCCTTTTTATCCATTCTGCCAATCCCTGCATTTTGACGGAAGAGTTTAATCCATTTACACTTAAAGACACTACTGATAATACAGGACTGTCTCCTGCCATTTTGCTATTTAGTCCTTGTGAGTCTTACATCCTTTTTGTCCCTCACTTCTGTTAATGCCTACTTTTATATTTATTTGATTTTTGTGTTGTACCCTGTTGAGTGCCTGCTCGTTTCTATCTGGATGTACTTTTCATCTATTGTCCCTGTTGTTACCATGGGGTTAAAATTTAATATCCTACATATATAGCAACAATGTTTGTTTTGATACCAACTTAACTTCAATAGCATATGCACATATACTTTTCCTATACACCTCTATAACCCCATGATATTTTTTGTACTTGTTACCACTTGCATCTTTATACATTGTAGGTCCGAAAACATAGATTTATTGTTACTTTTTATCCATTTGCATTTTAGCACCTGTATGAGGTAAGAAATGAGACTTACATATGAAAAATATATACTACAACAATACTATCCTTTATAATTACCCAAAGATTACCTTTACTGCAGGTCTTTATTTCTTTATGCCACTTTGATCCACTGTCTAGTGTTCTTTCCTTTCAGTCTGAAGAACTCCTTTTAGCATTGCTTGTAGGGAAATTCTAGTGATAGAGAAATCCTCAGCTTTTGTTTATCTGAGAATGTCTTAATCTTTCCCTCATTTTGGAAAGAAAGTCTCACTGGATATAAAATTCTTAGAAGGCAGTTGTTTTCTTTCAGCACTTTAAGTATTTCAACTCACTGACTTCTTGCCTCCATGGTTTCTGATGAGACATCAGCACTCAATCAAATTGGGACTCCCTTTATGTAACATGTTGCTTTTCTCTTGGAGCTTTCAAAACTCTATCCTTGTCATTTGTGTTCAATTGTAAGTCAATTTATGACAGGGTATTTTTTTTTTCAGGTTTATTATGTTTGATATTCTCAGAGTTTCTTGGATCTGCATACTCACATCTTTTGCTAAGTTTGGGAACTTCTCTGTCATTATTTCTTTGTTTGTTTGTTTTTAATAAATTTTTAGTTTTTTTTAAAGAAATTTAGATTACATAAAAATTATTTTTTTAAAATATTACTTCTGCCCCTTTTTCCTCTTCTCCTTCTGGGACTCCCAAAATGCATATATTGGTGCACTTGATGGTATCCCTCAAGTGCCTTAGGCTGTTTTTTGCTTTTAATATTTCTTTTTCTTTCTGCTCCTCAATCTGACTCATTTCAAGTGTCTTGTCTTCAAGTTCAGTGATTCTTTCTTCTGCCAGCTCCACTCTGCTCATGAAACCCTACTGGGCATTTTTCATTTCAGTTTTGTGGACTTCAACACCAGTAGTACTGTTTGGCTCCCTTTGAAAATTTCTATCTCTTTACTATGATGTTTATATTGCTCTTTCATTGTTTCCCTGATCTCTTTTAGTCTCTACTCTGTATTCTCCTTTATCTCCTTAAGCATTCTTAAGATCATTTTTAAAGGCTTCATTCAGCATGTCCACATTCTTGTTTACTTTGTTGGTGTTTTCTGTATTTTTATCCTCTTCCTTTAGATGGACCATTTTTCCTGTTTCTTCATTTGTCTCAGACTCTTTTGTTGCCCACTGTACATTTTAATATTTTAAAATGTTAACTCTGAGATTTATTCCCTGGGATGCCTGTTTCCTGGTTTTGTACCCAGGTGGTGATAAGGCAGAGATTTTCTTGACCTTTGGCCATCCTATCAGGACGGTCTGCCCAATGTGAAAGCAATGTGCATGGGTTTCCCTGTCTTTCTGGGCCTCTGTCTTGTCCTGGGCTTTTACTTGTTAATTGTTTTGGAGTTCCCCTGTTTACAGGAGTTTAGCTGTCCCCTCTGTGTCCCAGGAGACAAATCTCCCTCTCCCACATAATTGAAGCTGCAGGCCTTTGTCCTAGACTGCCCACCTCTATAGTTTTTTACACTCTTTTCATTGCCTCAAGTGGCTTTCACCTGAGGCAATGAAAGGGTTAATTCTGGGAGGAGGGTCACCCCCGACAAGACTTTCCCAAGTCAGTATTTCTCATACAAATCAGGGCCAGGGACCCATGAAGATGGTGCAGTGTGGATCCAATGTACTGTGGGGAGGGGATCAGGAAAGGTGCCAAGAACTTTTCCAATAGCTCCCAAAAGATGAGCTTTCCTGGCCTTTCCAGCAAACGAAGCCCTTCAACTAACTATCCTCTGCAGCCCTAAGGAAGTGTAGCATCCTTGGGTCTCCACTTCCACTGCCTCTATCCAGGGAATGTTCAAAAAATGGCCACCCTCGGAGCCAGAACCTCAGTGATCAGAAATCACTAATCAAAAGCTGTCTTCAGTGGTCAGCTCTGTCCACCCACTGGTCTTGGGGAAGAGAATCTTTATGTCCTTTTCTGTCACCAGCATGTTAGTCAGGGGCTGGACCCCATGGCAACCTGTCATGAGAGTAGGGGGTGGGCACTGGTAGCTGCCATGTGGAGAGAACAATTCATAGTTCTTTACCATAACTTATCAGCCTCTTCTTCCTGCTCTTCCCTGGATGCTGTACAGTGTTCTTCTGGCCTCCAGAGTTTCAAAATAGTTGTTTCAGACAGTCCCTGCCCATTTAACAGTTGTTTTGGTGGAAGGACTGAGTCTTAGCATGCCCTACTCTGCCATTTTCCCACATTCCTCCACCCTGCAACTACTTTTTAAGTATAGGAGGTTCAGCAAGTATTATCACTGCAACCATTTGTTTTAGTAGTTGCAGGGACAGACTAATAAGGAGAAGCAGAGCCAGGGCTGTAAGTACCTGTCTCAGTTTGCCAAAAGGCTGCTGATGCAAAGTAACAGAAATTTGTTGGCTTTTATAATGGGAATTTTATTTGAGGTAAAAGCTTATAGTTCCAAGGCCTTGAAATATCCAGATCAAGGCACCATCAGAGATGCTTTCTCACCAAAGTCATCTACTGTTGATTATGGGGTCCTGCCGTGTGGAGAAGATTTCAGAGGCCTCTGCCGAGGTCTCTTGAAGCCCAACTCATGGAGCTCAGCTGTGAACAACCGAGCACAGGACTTGTCTCTTTCCAGCTTCACCCCTCAGTCTTGGCTGCTTTGCTTTCTTCCTGAGTCCAGCTGTGAGCTATCAGGCATATGGCAGGCTTCATCTCCGGAGCCTTGATTTGTTCCCTGGACCCAGCCACTTGGAGGCCTCTTTCCATGGCTCTGTGCTGTGCTGGTTCCAGAACTCTCTTAGCCCTGGGGATTCATCTGTTTTCCTGAAGTCCTCTCTCTCACATGGCAGGATCAATATGGTGGCTTCATTTTCCTCTGTCTCCATTTATATCAGGCCCAGCAAGATGGTGGAGACTCAACCTGAGTCATGCCTCACTCCTCACATAGTCCAGTCAAAGAGTCTCATGGCCACAGGAATGGGTTAGTTAAAAAACATAACCTTTCTCTTTGTGGGATTCATAAAAGAAATTCAAACTGTCTAGTACTGTATGCCTGGAGCAGCAGCAACTGTCAGCTTCTTGTTGGGGTAAATGACACATCCCTATTTCATAAGAAACCCCTGGAGGAACATACCTGTGGGCTGCTTCTTGTGAGCCTTTGAGGGTCCTCTTTGATTAAGGCAGTTGCACCTGTGCTTTCTATTGTTTGCATTGGCAGGCATTGTGATAGTTATTATCATTTCCATTATATGGATGAGCACTCTGGAGTACAGAGGAGGTTAACTCATTAGTCACAAGTTTGCACAAATTTTAAATACTGGTGTGAAAGTCCCTCAAAGCTAAGGCTGAAGTCTATGCTTCAGTACAATTAACTAAATTAGCAGCAGAGGTGAACTTTGTCTTGTCTACATAATCCCGACCAAAGCTCCTCAGCATCCCATATACCTTCTCATGTGGAGAAGGAGCCCAAGGAGCCCACAGGCTCCAGTGCAGTCCGAATATCCAGAGGAGACACCTGTTGTTTACTCGGCCCAGGACACTACCCTTTGCTTTCTAGTGAAAGCACCCTCTCCTCCTTTGGGGGCACTGTTATTCTCAGTAACCCAAGACTCTGTGTTTGTGTTTGTACCCAAGCTAGCAAGAATCATAGTATTTGTCCCCACTGGGCAAAAAAAAACAAGCATGTGACCATGACCTGGAGAATCACAGGAACTCAGCTCCTTGACATTACTAACTGGTCAAAACTTGAAACATGTGACTAAAGCTAACCGAAAATAATCCTAACCAGTCTTGACCAATCACAATTAACTAAATACATCAAAATCCTCTCTTTTTGGGGGGCTGCTGTTGGGAAAGAGTTGCTCTTTGCAGGTATATGTGCCAGTAATATTTCCTCTTCCCCGCTTTGCGGAAGCCTGTCCGTAATGATCAAGGAGGCCAGTGTGCATGAAGAAGAGGGGATGATGGAGGCAGAAAGAGGAACAGAATCAATGCCAAAGGGCAGCTCTGAGTGTGGGTCAGTCCTGCCAAGCTCACCACTCCACCCCTGGCCTCAGTGTCGATGAGCCGATATATTACCTTCTATTGATTTGCTTGAGCTAATTTGAGTTGGAATTTTCTTTCTTGCACTAGAGAGACAGTGGTCTCTACTCTGAGCCTTAGCCAACAATGCTGGGGACAGGAGCGAAAGTGAAAACTGGGTAGAGCTGAAATCTGCCAAGGTGGAGAAATGAGAGACCCTGGCAAATGGATGAGCTGACCCAGGCTTGCTCTATTTTAACTGCGAAAGTCCTGTGTCTGTCCGGGGTACATCCAGGCCCAGGTGAACCAGGTGGGTGGTCATCTGGTAAGCAGAGCAAACACAAGGCTTCTGGGCAGGTGAAGCACTTCGTTCCCTGCAGAGCCAGTGTCCTGCCTTATCCCTTCAATCACCTTCCAGGCGTTGCTCGTGATCAGCTAATGATGGGGGTCTTTGAGAACAGAGCGGTGAGAGCCCCGTGAATCTGCTTGCCTCTGTTTCGAGAATGAACTATGATTGCAGTTAGGGCTTACTGGCAGTGGAGCGTTGAGAAGGTGATGCGATTTCCTTGTTGGAGGGAGGCCTTCCTGCAGTGCCCTGAGGCCTCGGGGCGCCTTGGGCCCCGCTGGCCCCTGCCGTGGGTTCCGGTGGCCACGTCATGGCGTGGATGGTGCAGTTGCAAGACATTTAGCATGGCAGGTTCGTGAGTGTCCCCAGGATCCACAGGCAGCACATATGCTGAGCACATGTGCTTTCATGCAAGTGGGCAAACATCACGTGCCCTTTAGCCAGCTTTGTGTTTGGGAGCAGAGAGAAAGAGGCCAACTTTGCTATACTTTTGATGTTACTGAGGTTGTCATTTGAGTATTTTACTTAAAAACATATAACATCATAACTGGATTAATACCAGCATGTTGAAAGATAAACTAATAACAGAATATACCAGTTAATTATTTTAAAGTATTTGTAGTGAAAACAAAATTCTAATTGAAAACAACCTCACTGAAGAGGAAAAAATGATTTTTATGCCCCAAGCAAAACACACACATACATACAAAAAATAAAAGGCTTAAGATTTTTTTTTTATCCCCAAGAACATCTGGTTTACAGTCCTCTGAAAGAAAATCTGGATTAACCTAAAAATTAAGTTTACATTATAGACAAAGACAAACCATTGATTAAAATGTATTAAAATCTATACACTTCATGGCAAGATAAAACATTCTTTCCGATGTACAGATTTTTATAAGAATTTAAGGAAAACGGGCAAAACTTTTCTCTGGGTCCTGTGAAAAAACAATTTAAATAAACCTGCACAACTTCAGGGTTACTGCTTGCCCTCCAACACCTTCTGAAGAAATGTATCGTGCAGGTGGGGAGGCCGAGTTGGTTTAAGGTTGGGGAGCAGGATTCCTTAGAGTTCTCTTCTCCATTTTCATGCTTTGTATTGGGACCAGAGCCTTATTTAGTTTATAATACTCTGTGCTGGGACAGAGCCCTGGACATAAGCTGGCCACAGACTTCAGCCCCATCGTCTACCCAACTCCAAGAACCGCAGCTCAGTCTAACAGCTCCTGATTCTGAGCACCAGCCCCGGCAGGCGAGCCCGGAACTGCCACTCCTGAAGCTGCCGTGCGGCCTCTGCGCTATTCCCTGTATCACCGCACACGCACAAAGGGCCTGAGGGTCAGAGGCCACGGCGGTGGCATATTTGACGCGATAGACAGACAGAATTGCTTTAGAAAACGGCCCCTCAGCTCACCCTGCAGATGGCTGTCACCAGTTACTGCGTGAAACGGAGTTTTCTGAGCGCCAAGGAGTGCAGTGGCAATAGGATTCTGGCCCTCCAGGAGACCAGGTAGGTGGAAGTCATAGTTCTCTCCCATTCCCAAAAAATCCAGTCCTAGACACAGTCTTGCTCTCCTGCCCCACATCAACCTCCCACTAAGAGCACGATCCCAAAATCAACATCCTGTGAAAAACCCTCCCCCACCTGTTCCCTGCAACATCCAAGAGGGAAACACATTTGGAAATCTTGTTTCTTATGATATTCTTTTACCTGTGTGTCTTAGAAAATAGAATTGCAGAGACTGGAAAGTCCAAATACTCAAATTATTTAATAGGAAATGCACATCAGGATTCATGTCTCAGGCCCTAATGATGACAGGGGTTTTATGTCTAGTTTTGTTACTCAGGTGATACAGCATTTTCTCTTTCCCTGTCAAGGGCAGTGTGCCAGAGACTGGATGGGATAGAATTATTTTTTTTAATTACAGAAAATTTGCTTGATGTTCATAAATAATCAATTCAATCACTTTAGCAAAGGGAAATGTTAAAATGATGGAAGCTACCACTCACCTAGACTTGTCTGCAGTCTTTAAATCATTCTCCAGTCCCTTCCTCTTGCTGACATTCAGAGATGACTTTAATTAGCGACCCTTGACAAGGTACCATAGTCATTTAAAATTACTGGCTCAGGAAAATCTTTACAAAGATGGCTTTAAAGAGTTCAGAAATCCCAGCAGTTCTCAGTATCAAGAGGGTACACTATAAAATTGTAAATGAGTGCACTGCACTAGCTGAGATTATAAAGTGCTGTTGTTTTTCTGGTTTGACATTTCATGGATTCCAAGTGGGCCCAGCTTAGTGGCATAACATAAATCACAGAGCAGATCTGGATATTATAAAACTTGAATGTAAGAGCATCTGAGAGACTACGAAGTTAATAGTAATCAGTGAGTATTCTAATAGTATGAATTATTGCTAGCATTTATAATTACAGTACAAAACAGTGTATTTTAGAATAAAGGGAGCACCGAAAAGTAATTGCCAGAGTGATTATAACTATGAATTAACAGAGCAATTGAAATTGGGATGATATTTTAACAGTGAGCCAGAACCATCTTTTGTGTTAGAACAATAAGGTTAAACACATAATAAAAGCTCTTTTATCCTGAAAAAATAAATTCTTTTACCTTTAACTGACCCAAATGATGCCAAATTTGGGTCATCAGCATTCTCCTCCCAGAGAGAAACTATCTGTTTGTCTTCTATGCTACCCTATAAATTGGCATTACTTCTACCATATAGTATAGATTTCTGCAGATATAATGTTTCCTTATAACGCAATATAAGCACTTTGAAGTTGAAATCTTTGTTTGTATACCGAAATGTACCCCAAATCAACAATTGTGGCTTGAATTGAATTCAATGAACTGAATGATTAAAACTGCATTAGAGTGAGTCTGGGGACAGAGAAAAGGACAAGAAATTATGGACGTGGCTGCTGCCGAGACCTCACACAAAGGTCGATGGCAGGAAGTCAGAATGAGAGCTTGTGAAATGGGAAGTCACGAGTCATTGAATCATTGAGTCTAGCCCAAATTCATTTTATGCACACTCCTTAAATTTATATTCATATGATTTAATTTACAGATTCAGTATTAATTTTTGGTTTGAATGTTACTCTTGCAGAATTTTCTTTGAAAAGAATCTGTAGGACCAGTCCAGGAAACTGTACAATAGCCTTCTAAAAATTGGATTTGTTTCAAATAAATTAATTAATTCACGTGTTCATTCATTTAAACATTCAAAGACCACTTATTGGGCACATACAATCATGCACAGTTTTCGACACTGGGGAAAAGAGATAAAAGACACAGAAGCTTTTAGAAAACACAACTTATTTTCACTCTTCCAAAGTAACCATCTGAGAGTAATGCTTAGGAATGTCTATAAAAGCACAAACGGAACTCACCACCAGTCAAAACATGAGCATGTGAGATATCCTTTTGCCTTCACCTTATTAAAAGGTAGCAGAAAATAAAAGAGCTCCCAGAACTCAGAAGTACCATTAATGCCACACCGATAGAAGCAAATGCAAAGCAATTAGATTGATATGGAAAGCTAGGCATTCCCTGGATGGGATTCAGTTGCTTGCCTTTGGGCAAACAAGCTGCTAATATCCTCCTCATCTCTCACAGGCATCCTACATGGTTCTATAGGGAGCAATACTCTGATTTTCAGCTTTGCAATGAATTTCTCCAAATATGGTTTAGTGTCAAAGAAGTCTCGCTCTTTCTTTTTGACAGAGAGAGAGAAAGAAAGATGGCTATTGTATGGACTTTCAGGAACAAAAGCAGCTGTGCCCGTCAACCTGGGTTTCTCTGCACTGCAGACTCTTTGTTGCACAATTCCACATTTTTTTCCCAGATTTTAATTGATATTAAAAATAAATGCAGGATGATGGGTGGGGAGACGGAGGAGTGGGGAAGCCCAGGACTCAGTCCCTCCACCAGAACAACTGTTAAACAGGAGGAACTGTCTGAATCAACTATTTAGAAACTCCCGTATCCAGCAAAAAACTGTGCAGCATCCAGGAAGAGTGGGAGGAAGAGGCTGGTAAATTACAGTAAAGGCCAGCAAACTGCTCTCCCCTACTCTTGTGGCAAGCAGCAGTGGCCTTCAATGCTGCCATAGCTTGTTGGTGCCAGAAAAGGACATAAATAACCACCTCCTCAAGATCCGGGAGGTGGGGGGGTCTGTCTTAACACAGATCATTGCTTTTGACTAGTTATTGCAGTGGCCGTTGCTCGAACCCACCGTGGACAAAGGTGGCGGGATGATTTAAAGATGGTATGCTTCCTCAGAGCTGGGAAGTCAGCTGTAGCACTGCATTTGCTGGGCAGAGGCCAATTCAAGAAAGCACAGCTTTGGGAAGCTATGGGGGAAGTTCCTGGAACCCTTCGTGGCTCTTCCCTCATCCCTCCCCAGGACAGTTTGGAGGTGGCCTGCGCTCCCTCTCTGGGTTCCTGACTGCATTCTGGATGGGAAGCACTCACTTGGGAAAGTCTTCTCCAGCATGCCTCCCTTCCCATAATTTGCCCTCCAGGCAGAAACAACCTGAGACAAGAACTGCAGTGTGAGAAACAGTTGAGGCCGATGACCTGAGGCACAGGCTTACCTGCTCTAAGTCTGGCAGTGGAAAACCAGGGAGAGGGAGAAGGTCTGTCTCCTTGGGAAGTAGAGGGGACATTCCAACTCCTGCAAACAGGAGAACTCTTAAGGCCACTAGCAAGAACAAGTTTAGGACATGATGCAAGCCTAGAAAAGACAGGCAGGACCTGACTCTGCATTGGCCTTGGACCGACCTTCCTGATAGGAAAGCTGAGCTCTGAAGAGGAGCGTCAGCCAACTTGCAAAGACGGTGAAATGAGTCTTTTACTTGGTTTTACTTTGTTTTGTTAGCTCCTGGAACTCTAGAATCTGTCTTATTGCTGGTTGGTTACAAACTCAAGAAACAGACATCTCAGGGAATAAATCCCAGGGAAAACATTTAAACATATTAACATGTACAGTGTGCAACAAAAGATTACAAGACAAAGAAACAGGAAATGATGGTCCATCCGAAGGAAGAGGATAAAAACCCACAAAACATCCAAGGAGAAAATCAGAATGTGGACATACAGAACAAAAACTTTAAAAATTGATTTTCAATATGCCTAAGAAGATGTAGGAAAATAAAGAGAAAGAAATAAAGGATAGCAGGAAACAATGAATGAACTATATGAGACTCTCATTATAGAGGCAGAATTTTTTTTAAAAAGGAAACAAACAGAGCTACTGGAATTGAAGACCATGAAAAACAAAATAAAAAATTCCCAGGAGGGTCTCACAAGTAGATTGGCACTGACAGAAGAATCAGCAAACCCAGAGACAATATCGTTGAAATGAGTTAGCCTGAGAAACAGAAACAAAAAAAGAATTATAAAAAGCAAAAATAGCCTAAGAGACCTCTGGAGCACCATCAAGCATACCAATATAAGCATTATGGGAGTCCCAGAATGAGAAAGAAACGGGAAAAAGGAATATTCATAGAAATAATGACAGAGGACTTCCCAAATTTAGCAGACCATGAATATGTACATCCAGAAGCCCAGAGGACACCAAACAGGCAAAACTTGAAGAAAAATATGCTCCATCCCATCCTGATCAAACTGTCAAATGCAAAGGACAAGGAAAGAGTTCTGAAAGCTACAAGAGAAAAGCAACATGGTATGTACAAAGAAGTCCCAATTACCTTAAATGCCAGTTTCCCATCAGAAACCATGGAGGCAAAAAGGCATTGCATTGAAATATGTAAAGAGCCAAAAGGAAACAATTGCCAACCAATAATTTTATATCTGGCAAGAATGTCTTTCAAAAGTGGGGGAGAGTTTAAGACATTGTCAGATAAACAAAAGCTGAGGGAGTTCATCACCACTAGACCTGCCTGACAAGCAATGCTAAAGGCAGTCCTTCAGAGTGAAAGGAAAGGTCATTAGGCAGTAGTTCAAAGCAGCATAAAGAAATAAAGACCTACAGTAAAGGTACCCATCTGGGTAAATATAAATGCCTACATTATTGTATTGTATTTTTGGTATGTAAGTCCACTTCTTACTTCCTTTAGGTGCTAAAATGCAAACGCATAACAAGTAATGATAAATCATGGTTTTGGACATACAATGTACAAATATATAATTTGTACCAAATACAGAAAAAGGTGGGAGGACAGAGGGTATAAGAACAGTGTATTTATATTCAAGTCAAGTTGTTTTCAAATCAAATATGATTGTTTTATATTTAGGATGCTACATTTTAACCCCATGGTAGCCACAAGGAAAATAGATGAAAAATATATACAGATAAAATTGAGAAGGGACTCAATATGGTACAATATGAAATGAAATAAATATGAAAGAAGGCATTAACAGAAGAATTGAGGGACAAAAAGATACAAGACTTATAAAGACTAAATAGCAAAATGGCAGAAGAAAGTCCTGCATTATCAATAATAACTTTAAATGTAAATGGATTAAACTCTCCAGTGAAAAGGCAGAGATTGGCAAAATGGATTTAAAAAGCATCACTCAAATATATGCTATTTACAAGAGACTCATCTTAAATTCAGAGACACAAGTAGGTTGAAAGTGAAAGGATGGAAAAAAATATATACCTTGCAAGGAGTAACAAAAAGAGAGCTGGGGTAGCTGTACTAATATTAGACAAAATAGACTTTAGATAAAAACTGTTATGAGGGACAAAGACAGTCATTGTACACTGATAATAGGGCTAATTCAACAAGATGTAACTATTATAAGTAGTAGAGTCCCAAAATATTAGTAGGAGACTTTAATACCCTACTTTTTTTTATTAATGAATAGAGCATGTAGAAAGAAAACCAATAAGGAAACACAAGACTTGAACAACAATCTAAACCAATCTAAACTAACTCGTTAACAGACATATATGGATCATGTCCCTCAGCAAGGGAATACACATTTTTCTCTAGCGCACGTGGATCCAGGATAGGCCATAACGTAGGACACAAAACAAGTCTCAACAAATTCACCCAATGTGACTTTTCCAACCACAATGAAATGAAGCTAGAGCTCAATAACAGAGGGAGAAAGGGAAAATTCACAAATATATAGAAATTAAGCAACATTTTCTTAAACAACCAATGGGTTAAAGAGGAAATGACAAAGGAAATGAGAAAACATTTTCAGGCAAATGAAAATGAAAATACAACAAACCAAACTTAGGGGAAGCTGCAGAGCAGTGCTGGAGGGAAATTGATAGCTCTAACTGCTTACATTAAAAAAGAAGAAAGATTTCAATTTAGAGATCTAACCTCAAAACTGGAAGAACAAGAAAAATAAGAACCAACTGAACCCAAAGCCAGCAGAAGGAAGGAAATAAAGATTACAGCAGAGGTAAATGAAATAGAGAATAAAAACAATAGAATCAGTACATCATGAAGGTACTTGACATGTGATGGTAATATAACCATAGTCTAAGCACAAAAAACTCACAACTTGTCCAAAAGATACATTTGTATTGAAATATATTTGGTAATATACTCCTTGGTAACAATGTTTTATGTTATAGATTTGGTATATTGTGGGTAATAAATGTAAAGTGTTGTTTGGACAGCAAAATTCTAACCAATCAGTTCGAGTATAAATGTTTGAGTTGGGGATGATTGCTAAAACACATAACTATATAACTATCTAAATATTAAAATATGAATTTAAATATTTAAAAATATCTTTCTAAATTTTTAGTCATAGGATATCATTTCAGAATCTTTTAATCCCAAATGCATTATTTAAATATGAAAACTCCCATTTCTGCCCAATCAAAATTCTGCTTTCATATGTTACTGAAACTTCATATGGAAACATATTACATCTTGTTAATGACATAAACCTTATGAAATCATTTAAGATTAACACAGAATATAAGTATCAATCTCAGATACATTGTTATTGCTCTTATTTGTCATGGATTAATACTTAATATTTTGAAAGAATGAAAGAATTTGCCTGGGGTAAATAGTGGACTTACGTAAGGCATATGTAATAATGTATATTAAATAAAAGGAGTGTGCTTTCAATACTAATGTCTGATGTAGATAGGAAGTGACAATATGAAGATTGCCTAGGTAAAATATTAACTTCGATTAGTTTAGAGAAATCTAACTTAGATTAACTTGGAGAATTCCACAAATGAAGTAAATTAAAAAAACTTTTTCTCATAAGAGTTGATCAAAGCTCCACTTTGTTACCCATATCCTCTCTTCTTTCATGGATAAAAGTAGAGATGTTTCTTTCAGCACTGCAAAAGCATCCTAAAGTCTGATGGCGTTACGTCTTTAAACTATTCTCCATCTACTCAGTCCTGCTTATCCATAGAATTCATGAGATAGCAGGAGCTTGGAATGCTTTTTGAATGCCGTCATTTTACAGCCAAGAAATGGATGGGTTTTGGGAGGGAAATTTGACAGAGGTCAGACTACTTAGCACAGTCAGTGCATACCCAAGGGGCAATAATTTTCAGGTAAGTTTTCATTCCACTCTACCAGCTGCCTCAATTATATCACTGCAGGTGAAAAAGGGAAGTTTTTCCTCGGATGATATTTTTTAGAAAATCAATCACTATTAAGCAAGATGCAATGGAATGAATGCTTGAAAAATATGCAGCATGTCTAAATGATCTTTGAACGGTGTATTAGTCAGCCAAAGGGGTGCTAATGTGAAATACCAAAAATGGGTTGGTCTTTATAATGGGTATTTATTTGGGGTAGAGGTCCACAGATACCAGGCCATAATACATTAAGTTTCTTCTCACCAAGGTTCATCGCCACGTGTTGGAGCAGGACAGCTGCTGACGTTTGCCAGGGTTCAGGCTTCTTGGGTTCCTCTCTTCCCGGGGCTGCATTTCTTCCGGGCTTAGCTCTTCTGGTTCCTCCACAAGGTCAGCTGTAGACTGTCAGGCAAATGGCTCACTTCTCTTCTCCTGGGGCCTTTTCGCCAACATCAAAACTGCTTCTCAAACACTGCTTCAACTCTGTTCTTGCCATGCCTTTTATATATGATTCCCACCCACCAAGGGGGGGGGGGGCTCAACGCCCTACTGATGTGGCCCAGTCAACGCCCTAATCATAACTTAATCATGCCCAGATTAGCAGATCAGTTTACAAGCATGATCCAATTATACTTTTGGAATTCATAATT
>JAQZBX010012216.1:0-41545 GCA_029593785.1 Cabassous unicinctus | reverse complement strand
TTGTCCATCAACATCTCCTTGGCAGGTGACTTGAGTGAGTCCATTGAGCTGTAGAGTAGGAGTTGCAGCTCCACCGAGATTCCAGGCACAGCTGTCACATGGGCAGGCCAGAGTCTCCAGTCTCTGGAAGTACATCTACAAACTCCAGCATCACATATAGGTTTGAATAGAAGGGACTGATGAACCATGTGCAGAAAGGACTTATTTGATTCCAACTCTGTCACTCTCAGGGCACAGATTCCAAAGTAGAGCCCACTGATAAGTCATCAATCTCTGGAGCTATCCCCCCTTATATAGGACCTGGGTGTCTCTAGAGCCCTCAGGAGCCCCTCTGTGTGGGATGATATCCACTTTGGTGTTCTATGAGATCTTACTGAGGTGTGTGTAAGCGTTACCTGTAGGATGACCTCTTCATTTATTTTTAACAAAAAACAAATTCATCCATTTGGGCCAAATTTCATTATTACTCCCTATCTTATCACTGCTTGAGATATCAATATGCCATTCCAGGGGGAAAATTGGTGATTTAATTGGGCACTCTATTTTTGTGGAATATTGCCTGGAGAACCTATAAATGTATATCAGAGTGACTGTGCTGTCATCAGATTTGGAGCTGTATAGTATTCCATTGAAGAATGTGACTGAATTCGTGGTGTTTATATTGAGGGGCTTCACAGATAACATTGAGCTGAAACTCTTCCTGTTTTTATTATTTCTAGTAATCTATATCTTTACTTTGATAGGAAATTTGGCACTGGTTGTATTGGTCATTGGGGATTCCTGGCTCCACAAGCCCATGTACTCTTTTCTGAATGTGTTGTCACTCTTGGATGCCTGCTTTTCTTCAACTGTCACCCCCAAAATGTTGGTCAACTTCCTGGCAGTGAATAAAGCCATTTCATTTCCTGGTTGTGCAATGCAGATGTTTCTTTTTGTTACTTTGGGGACTACTGAATGTATTCTGCTGGCTGCAATGGCTTATGATCAATACATAGCAATCTACAACCCACTGCTCTATTCAATTAATATGTCACCCCGAGTCTATGTTCCACTATCATTGCTTTCTATCTGGGTGGCATTTTGCATGCTACTATATACACTATGACCACTTTTAGTTTATCCTTCTGTGCATCCAATGAAATTGAGTATGTGTTGTGTGACATCCCTCTACTTCTTGCTATTTCTTCTTCTGACACTCACATCAACCAGTCTATTGAGGTAATTACTATTTTGATAGTCCTGATCAACTATGCTTTCATTCTGTTGGCCATTCTGTGGATGCATTCTGCTGAAGGTAGGCAAAAAGTCTTTTCCACCTGTGGCTCTCACCTAATTGGAGTGCCAATTTACCAAGGGGCAATCCTCTTCAGGTACGTGAGGCCAAGTTCCAGTTAAGATTTAGACCATGATATGATAGTGTCTGTATTTTACACTATTGCAATTCCCATGCTGAATCCCGTCATCTACAGTTTGAGGAACAAAGATGCTAAGGAGGCAATGAAAAACTTGTTTGAGAGAAATTGGTTCATAGGTAAAGTACAATTTTAGCATTAAGTAAAACTGAAAAGAATGTAGAACGTCAGCCCATATTTCTCTGGTGAGAAACAAGGGAAGAAAATGTCTTCTTTTTAGTTAATACTCTTTACATATCCCAGAATATTTCCAAAGAAAGATTTAATTAGCCCTCCAATGCAATATTTTACAAATGTAGATAAATTGTTTGATCTGTATGCCTATGGCTATCTTTAAACTGATCCATATTAAATATTCATTGACAAATTCATGTTAATATTTTTAGTCTTTGTGTAATTTGATTTGTGTTAAGTTAATTAGAGGCCATGTATTCAGGATTTGATGACTTGATATAATCTCACCTTGTTTATAGCAAGTCCTTAGCTTTTATTACAAAATGAATTGTTCTTCCTGAATCCCTGTGAATAACCTCCCAAATGGTATTTACTTGTGCCAGTGTACTCAGTCTCTCTGATCTATCCTCTGGAGATGCTGTTTGCAATGTTTGGATCAACACTATAGACTTTTTACTCCATTATTTCCTTCCTACTGTCCTGTCACAGAAACTGATTAGATCCATTCTGAATAGCCCCAAAATATATTGATGATGTGATAATATTTGTTGAGTGTATAATTCATGCTCTGAAAAAACAAATAAAAGTATATTTTTAAGTCTTATTTAGCCTTGTTTGTTATTTTTTTCCTGTTTTTTTTTCTTTCTTGAAGGCATATTAATTGTGGAAATTAACTTGTCATTCAATGGAATATCCTGTTTCCCAGCAGAGATACTTAGCCTATGTCTCTACCAGATCAATCCCATCAGAAAAAAAAAAAAATCAAAGAGTTTATTCTGAATTATTAAATTGAGATACAATCCAATAATTTTCAAGACCATAATATCTTTTCAATTTGCAAACAGAATTCATACAATTCTATTGAACAACCAGGTTTTATCGTGTGCTGTAGTAAAAACTCAAAATTCCTCTAAAAACAACAACTACAAACAAACAAACTTTCAGAGACACAACACTGACTATAAGGTGGATAACATGTGGTCCTATAAAGAAATTAAGCTACTGGCCAGCCGGGCCTTACCTGCTCTGTTGGCCATGCACGCCGCAGCTGCCAGTTGTTGGGGAAGCCAGTAGGTAGCTTCTGTCCCTCTTCCGTGCAGCTGCGTCAGCACTGCGATTTTACAGTCCTGAAGAATCTCCTCTTTTTAAAAAAATATTTTTATTTCTATTTTTTTAGTCCCCTGCAGTAATAAATCCCATTAATTAATGAAACTCAGAAACTTTATAAAGGGAAATAATTTGAATTCTGTGGAGTGTAATTTTTTTGTATGAATTATGTTTAAAAATAGGAAGAGTTTTCAGAAAGGCTAATAGGGTTAATTACCGATATAGTATATGTAACAGTAATTTTTTTAGTATTATAATATTTTTTAGCATTTGTGATGACACTAGAAAAGACAAGCTATAACTTTTCATGAATTGTTTCACCATTAATTACAAAACAAATGATATAAATGCATGGTTCCTAAATGAAAAATAGGTTACTTAATTTTTATAAAGGCAATGTAAGAAGTTTTTGCTTTGGAAAATTTATGCTTAATTTGTTATAGAGATATACCTTCAGACAACTTCAATTCATCAAGTAAAATAAAGTGATGTGCAAAGTTAGCAAGAAATAATAATGGTGCTATTGGAAGAGGAACGAAGTATAGGAAATATTTAACAAACATGAAAGAGTTAACAGTTTGTGAGCTTTAGGCAATATACTTTTGACATCATATACACCATAATGAGCTCAGGTTCAACAAAGCTTGTCAATGTTGGCTTCCCCAAAAGTTAACTGAAACTAACATAAAACACTATGATGATAAGCTTTGTGAAATTAACCTTTAGATAATGTGACCATATGAAGACTTTATGTTTGTTTACTAGAATAAAACAAGGTTTTTTAAAAATGCCTTAGTAAAGTGCTTGTAGGACTGATGCATACAATTTTCCCCCTTTTGTAGCATCTAATAAATAATTGCCCTGATATCCATGCATGTAGCTTGCAAGCAAAAGCAAATTAAAGGCACAATTTAACATTTCTATAGTTGCTTAGAATTTGGGGAGCATAAACCTTTAAAAATCAGTTTGTTTTTCTTTTTAAATATATTTTCAGAAGTATATAAATTCTTTCAGGTCATTAAGTTAGTATTACACTAAATTATAAGTAAATAGCACTTGGGTGACCTATATATTATAATTCCAAAGTGTACTAAATTTCATCTTGGCATAACTTACAAGAGAGAGGCATCCTACCTGAGTGTAAAATCAGGTATAAATCCAGTAAAGAAGTTTTAATGAATTCTAGATAAGTAGGAGGCTATCATTTGGTTCTTTTTTGTGAAAAAATCTAATTTAGTATAAAGAGATAAGAAATTTCATGTGAAGGCTTTTAGCCATCTAAATAAAATCACTTATTAATGAACAAAACTACCCAGGTATCTCTCATCAAAAATTTGTGAATAAATTTCTGACACAATCTTGTCAAATTAGATAAATGACAACAAACAAAAGAAACAAAAAACAAAGAAACAAAAAAAAAACACAAGAAATGAAACATGACTTTTCATGTGAACGCTACAGAAATCCTACATATTCAACTTTCACCACCTGTATTCTCCTTTCAGAAAGGATCCTTGCACGTGCTGGTTTTTATTACACTGGTGTAAATGGCAAGGTCAAATGCCTCTGTTGTGGCCTGATGCTGGATAACTGGGAACAAGGAGACAATTCTATTGAAAAGCATAAACATCTATCCTAGCTGTAGCTGTATTCAGAATCTGGTTTCACTTACTAATCTAGGCTCCACCTTTAAGTCTACTTCTCCAGTGAGAAACAGTTTTGCACATTCATTATCTCCCACTTTTGAATATAGTGGCTCATTCAGTAGTTCTTATTCCAACCTTTCACCAAACCCTGTTAATTCCAAAGTGGTCGAAGATTTCTCTCCCTTGACCACTAATCTGTACACTTATGCAATGAGTACTGAAGAAGCCAGATTTCTTACTTACAATAAGAAACCATTAGTTTTTTTGTCACCATCAGAATTGGCAAGAGCTTGGTTTTTTTTTATTACATGGGACACAGAGATAGGGTAGCCTGCTTTGTCTGGGGTAGGGAGCTTAGTAGCTGGAAACCAAACGATGATACTATGTCAGAACAACAGATACATTTTCCCAACTGTCCCTTTTGAAAAATTCTCTAGAAACACCAAGGTTTACCATTTCAAATTTGAGCATGCAGACACATGCATCAAGACTGAGAAAATTTATTTACTGGCCGTCTAGTGTTCCAGTTCAGCCAGAACAGCTTGGAAATGCTGGTTTTTATTACGTAGGTCACAATGATGATATCATGCTTTTGTTGTGAGAGTGGCTTGAGGTGTTGGGAATCTGGAGATCATCCATGGGTAGAACATGCCAAGTAGTTTCGAGGTGTGAGTTCTTGATACAAATGAAAGGGCATGATTTTGTTGATAAAGATTCAAGCTAAGTATCCTCATCTTCTTGAACAGCTGTTGTCAACTTCGGTCACTCCTGGACTATGTTATTTTGGACCTACAGAAACTTCTTCAGAAGATGTCTTCATGATGAATATACCTGTGGTTAAAGCTGACTTGGAAATGGGCTTCAGAAGAAGCCTGGTAAAACAGGGAGTTCAGAGTAAAATCCTAACAACTGGAGAGAATTATAAAACAATTAGTGATATTGTTTCAGCACTTTTTAATGCTGAAGATAGAAAAAGAGAAGAGGGAAAGGAAAGACAAACTGAAGAATTGGCACCAGATGACCTGTCATTAATTTGGAAGAATAGAATAGCTCTCTTTCAGCAGCTGATGTGTGTGCTTCCTATCCTGGATAATCTTTTAACAGTCAATGTAATTAATATACAGGTACATGATATTATTAAACAAATAGACACCTTTACAATCAAGAGAATTGAATCATACTGTTTTAGTTAAAGGAAATACTGCAGCCAACATCTTCAAAAGTTGTCTAAAAGAAATTGACTCTACATTATAAAATAACTTATTTGTCAAAAAATATGAAGTATATTCTAACAGAAGACGTTTCAGGATTGGCACTGGAGAACAATTGAGGAAGTTATAAGAAGAAAGAGCTTGTAAAGTGTATATGGACAAAGAAGTTTTTTTATATTCATTCCTGTGGTCATCTGGTAGCATGCCAGGAGTGTGCCCCTTTTTTAGAAAAATGCCCTGTTTACAAGAGGTATAATAAAGGGTAGTGTTTGTACATTTATTTCATAAATGAAATCTAGATTATATGCTGGTCTATATAGAAAAGTCCTTAAAATATTGAACATTTGGAGCCACCTAAATAAAAAAGGAATTGTTTTCTTTGGTAACATTCGTGTGCTCTACTCTGCTTTGGTAGTAGTAAATCTTGTTTCCAAAAAAAAAATTGATAGTATCAGATAATAATTAATCTTGATCCCAGCTTATTTGCATAAAGGTTTATGGAAGGTTTATGTTTGATGAGCTATATTACTATATATGTGTGAACATATGGGGTATTAAAAGACTAATCACAGTGCTGTGATATATCACTTCAGCAGTTATCGTGCTTGATATTCTTTCAGAAAGCTTTGATTACTCCATAGGAGTGTAGTTTAAGATTAATTTAATCTCCCAGAATTCTGAAGATTTTCAGAGTTATGATGCCAAATTCCCTTTGAGCTTTTCATTTGTGTTATAAAAATTTTATCTTACTGGGAAAAAAAGCTTTTCTCTAATTTGTGAGAAACATCATAATAAAGTGCTTTAAAAAGACATAATAAATTAAGCTACTACAAGTCACATCATATTAAAACTTTACTTTCTTGATTATGATTTTTTGAGATTATTTTTCTGGAATATAGAACTTCAAAAGTATTAAAGGATTTCTAAATATTCAACTCTTACAATAATTAAAATAATTGCATCATTCTGGGATCATGTTTAAGGCTTCAAACATTCAAGTAAATGTTTTAAATTGTTAAGATAAAAGTTCAAAATGAATTATTCCCCTGGTTTATCAGTTTCTTTCAAATTAACAATAATAATATTTCTGTAGGAAAGGAAGTGATGAATACTAGGAGGAAAGATGTACTCATTTATGGCAGTAATATCTGGCCAAGAATCCATTCAACAAATAATACAAAAATAGGCACCAGGTTAACATGCTTGGAAATTCTCCATTTTTTATACTATAAGTAGAATCCAAGTAGTGAGAAATAGCATTCTCTTTTAATTTTCTCTCAGAGATCAACATGGACTAATGACTTCTTTAACTTTCAAGTTAATAAGTTTCACTGTTCACATCTCACCTAAGTACTTTCTCTCTAGTTTGAATACACTGATTTCCCAGCACCCATGTTTAGCACAGTCATCATTTCATATTTATTGTTGTGAATATTTGATTACTATCTACCTCTACCACAACACTGACACTGTAAATTGTATAAAGACAGAATTCAGTCTGATTGTCCAAACAGTTGTATCCCCAAGACATAATAAGAACTGGAACATATAGTTTACTCAGAAAATATTTTTGATTGAATATTGAGTCAAGTAATAAGTAATAGTGTATAGCAATTTTAAGCAGTAATATGCAGCTTTGCATTTACTGTATATTAGATAAGTACATTACAAATACTAAGTCATTTATCTTCACAACAACTGTAAGAGGTGGTTCTATTATAACCTATAATCACAGTTGAGGAAACAGAAGCACATAAACTCTAAGGCTTGTGCTCAAGTTCACATAGCTCTTCAGAAAGATACAAGGATTCAAATCTGAACTTCCTGGCTACAAAATCCTTTCTTTAGAGCATATTAGTACATAGAATGAAAGAATGGGCTGATTTTTCCACTTTGCTAACTGCATTATAAGTCCTCCAGAAAATGTCATGTGAAGTAGCACAGTATACATTTTGTCAAGCTAGAAACAAGGGAGAAAAGGGAAAGTATATAAGAAACACTGGGAAAAATTGCTTCCATTGGATTTGAGAAATAATTGAACTAGTTTTGAGCCTAGGTGATCAATATATCAAAGACAATACAGAATGTAGAAGAACAAGTAGAATTAATAGTAGTAGAATAAGAAGGAGGAGGAAGAAGAGGAGAAAGAAGAGGAACTATATGAAGAGAAGGAGGAGGAGGAGGAAGAAGGGGAAGAAGGAAGTGAAGGAGGAGACACAGAAGGAGGAGGAGGGGAAGGAGAAAGGCAGGTGGTGTGGAGGATGAAGAGGAACATGAGGTAGAGGAGAGAAGAAGATTTTAAAGCATATTAATTATTTCGGTTTTACCTAAAATACCCAGATAGATATTGTACTGGCAAGCCTGCAATTATCCAGAAAGGAGATATTTGAAAGCACAGCTACATGAATATGATTTAAAAGGAAATATAAAACTTCCATTTTTACTTAGGATTTAGAAAATTGCAAAGCACCTTTCCTCAAACTTAACTGTTTTAAAAAGCCATAATCTAAAAAGAAACATAACTTTTCATGAGTCCACCAGAAAGATGAGTTTGGAAACAGCCAAGAAACCTGAAAACCAAAGAGTGAGTAGCACCTCAAAGAAGAGCTTGGGGCAAATGAACTGTTTCACTTTGGCAGAATGTGGAAGAAAGATGTGGCCACCATACAAGCACATAAGAAAAACACAGATACATTATAAAGAATTGTGAAGACCAAGTTTGAGTTAAAGTGTCAGTTGGGAAAAGCAGAGCATTGAAAATTGTTCGGTTAAAAGATCTAATGGAGAAGATAAAAAACAGGTATAGATAAATGGGAGATTTCATTTTAAGGGATGTAGTCTATTAGATAGTGTCCAATGAAATGCTAGAAAAATAACTTTAAAAAGCACACACACACATAATATAAGAAACAAAGAATTTCATCAACAAGATCATCAGTACAGCAGACTAAGACAGAATTAATGAACTTGAAAAAAATCCAAAAGGGAATAACCAAAATAAAAGACTTAAAGAAAAAAATACCTATAGTGAATGATATCCAATTGCTGCGAGACATATCAAACATTTAATATACCTATATATGTATAGAAAATATACATGTATTACAAGAAGAATGGCAAAAACATTTCAAAAAATAAGGAAAGGCATCAAACCACATGTCCACAAATGTTAGAAGACTCCAGGAATGATAACTACAAATAGCAAATCAACCAACAAGAAAACATATAGAGTCATTGTTCTCATCATTGAAAAACTGATACAAGTGGAAAATTATGAAGGGTGAAGAAAATACATATCTTGTACAGAAGAAAAACCATGAAAATTATATCAGACTTGACATCAAAAATGTTGCAGCCAGAACATAATGGAGGGACATGTTTAAAGTACTGAAATGTAACAGTCATTTCAGAATTCAATACCCACTGAAATAGATTTCAAAAATAAAAACAAAATAGACTTTTCATGAAAATTAATACATATACAACACAAAGAGAAATAATTTATCGCTAGCAGTCTTGTACTCCAAAATTTTCCAGGCAGAAAGATTAAGTAAACAAAATGACTCTTGTGTCTACTGAAAGAAATAATAACACTAAGTAAAATTCAAAGGAAATATAACAATTGTTGGATTTTTAAATATTTAATTGCTCTAAAAATATTTAATTAATAGAACTTAAGTTGATGCATTTTGGGTTTGAGCCATAAATGGAAGTAAAGTTTATGACAAAATTATCACAAAGAAAGCATAGTTAATAAAAATAAAAGGCCACAAAGATAGAAAGATCTTCTAAATATAAGAAAAGACAAATGCACTTTCAAGATGAGAAATAATTCAAAAAGTCACACAATTAAAAAATAAATGCTTGGGGAGCAGATGTAGATCAAGTGGTTGAGTGCCAGCTTCCCATGTATGAGGTCCTGGGTTCAATCCCTGGTACCTACTAAAAAATAAATAAATGCTTATGGAAGACATAATTCTAATTGCAAATAAAGGCAAAAAGAAATTGCAATAAATATTGTATAAATATATACTTTTTATTTCAAAGCAAAAAAAAAGGCATACTAAAGGAATTTTGTTATTGATATATGGTAAGGCACAATTTTAAAAATAAATTGAGAAAGTATAAGTACAATGATGAGTTTTTCTAAGACATAAATATAATGATTAGATTAAATTAAATAGTTTTTAATTACCAGAATATTGTTAAACATTTTACTCTTGAACTTTATTTTAAACATTTAAAAAACATTTTGGAAAAACAACCAGATAAATTATATAGAGAATATCATAATATAAATTTCAAAAAAAAAATACAAATATTTTTTTGAGGTACTGTGGCTGGGGATTGAACCAGGACCTCATATGTGGAAAGCTGGTGATCAACCACTTGCGCTACATATGCTCCAGAAAAAAACAAATTTTACAATGCAATTGTTTGAAGGCAAATGATATATCTATGTACAACTACAAAGTTTAAATAATCAAAGAATCAAAATAAAAAAGTATTTTAAAAGTAACCTTTGTTTAACAAAGAAAAATAAAATTGCATTTTCGGATTACATAGAGTTTATTTTCTATAAAATGAAACTTTAGACTCTACCATCTAAAATTTAAGAAATTTCAGAAGAAATTAATTCCTTGAAAATTCTTAGTTTCTCAACATTTCTCTATTAAAAAGTTTGAAACAAAGGAGACAAGAATTAACTCCAGAATTTATTTATTTTTAAAGAACTTTGAAATCTATAGAAATTAGGATAATAAGAACGATTTTACAAAATACACACAATTTCAACTAAATACTTTATTATTGACACATAACAGAAAGATAGGTTTTTTCCAAATATTTAGCAATTAGACATCAAATATATATTACTGCTTACAGATTTTTATCCTGGCAAATTTACAAAATTCCATGTCCTAAAGCTAGCAAGAGAGACTTTATTTTGCCAATTTACTAAGAACATAGTAATCTCACAGGTTTAAATGACAAAGAAATTCTCAAAGTTATGCTATGTGGAAACCAAAAATGCAAAAGATAACATAGAAAAGAACCAAAATTTATTTGTAAGTACAATATATACTAATGTATACAGATGTATTAGTAAATTTAGAAGTATGTGCACAAAATTGTAAGGCTTGTTTTCTTTAATATTGTTCAATATTTCAAAATTTTCTTCAATGTTAACATATAACATATGTTCTATAACTTAATTATATAACACATTTTATATAACTTAATTATCTCACAGTATTTTACTTAGGTGTAAGTCCAAATGTTTGAAACACTGAGTTTTTCATTTTTCATTTTTAACTATTTCTGTGTTTATTAAGTTAACAAAACCAATTTATAAAACAACAGTGAATGTTCTTTAAAACAAAAGCCATTGTGCATTCAAAATATTGCAAAAATGCAAGTTTTTTGTACTGCATCAAATGCTTTATATTCCTCAATTGATTTAATCCTTACAATAACTCAACAGAGAAGGGATTAGTATTTATCTTGAGGAAAATGAGGCTTACATTATCAAGGAATTATTAAGAGTCATATAGCAAAAAAGGGAGCATATTTAGAATCTAAGCCCTGGAATGTATGATTCCTAAGTAAGAACTCTCAACCACTGCACTGTATTTCTTCTCTATGTCTTAAATTAATTATGTTTGGGAAATAATTTTGTGTAAAAATGTAGCTATTTTCCATAATAAAATTCTCTGATTGGAACATGCATGGGGATTTAAGTGAAAGAATTCAAAAAGATAACATTATATTTTCTTGTTTTGCTCATTAGTTGCTCTTAAGAAACACATAACAGGTATAAAACTTATATCACAGTCCATTTCAAACTGGATTTCTAAAAACATATTTATGGAACTATTCAAGATTATGTTTGGCCAAGTAAAGGA
Organism: Cabassous unicinctus; assembly: GCA_029593785.1. Classification (NCBI taxonomy): domain Eukaryota; kingdom Metazoa; phylum Chordata; class Mammalia; order Cingulata; family Chlamyphoridae; genus Cabassous; species Cabassous unicinctus. Next base: position 30,092 of record JAQZBX010012216.1, on the reverse strand, counting down.
TGACTCAACAGAAATTCAAACTAAAGGATTTAGGCATTTTAGAGAGAATCCAAGTAAATATCCAACAGGACATAACAAAAGCTGCGGGTGCACTTAAATGCTCAGTGTCACTATCACTTCGGTTACCTGGATCCCGCTTTCGTCTGCATGACTAATGAGAGCATTTTTCTCCTCTTTGTTCCTAAGACTGTAAATGAGTGGATTCAGCTTGGGGATCACCACAGTATAAAACACAGAGGCCACTTGATCCTTTCCCAAGGAGTAGGACTCCTTTGGTTTTAAATAAGTAAAAATCATGGTGCCACAAAAGATAATGACTCCAAGGAGGTGGGAGGCACAAGTAGAGGAGGCTTTGTGCTTTCCTGAGGTGGAATTAATTTTTAGGATAGTAGAGAGAATGGGTATATAGGACTCAGAGACTGTGATAAGAATCACCATAAGGGTGGAGCCAGCAACAATGAATATCATGATTTCAATGCTATGAGTGTCAGTGCAGGACAGGGTTAAAACTGGGGTTTTGTCACAGAAAAAGTGATGAATTACATTGGATTTGCATAAATGCAAAGTGTTCATGCAAAGTACATTGACCAAGGAGTCAGTAAAGCCAATCACATAAGACCCGGTGATGAGAGCATGGCAAATACTCCTGGACATAACCACTGGGTAGTGAAGAGGATTGCATATTGCTACATAGGGGTCTTAGGCCACTGAGGAGAGAAGGAAACACTCAGTGGCACCCAAGAAGATAAAAGAAGACATCTTGGTGAAGTAGCGCTGAAATGAAATAAACCTAGTGGAAATCAATAAGTTCTCTAAGGTTTTAGATGTGATGACATTTGAGTAACTGAGGTAAAGGAATGACAAGTGACTGAGGAAAAACTACATGGGGGTGTGAAGCTGGAGATCCAGGCTAATTATCATAATCATCCTTGTGTTCCCCAGCACAGTAATCAAGTATATCAGGAGACACAGCTTAAAGAGGGCCTGCCAGATCTCTTCAGTGTATGTCAGTCCCCTAAGGATGAAGTCAGGCACATTTGTGTTATTCCTACTTCCCATAATATTTTTCAACTGTTATAAACTGTAAGAAATCTAAGGTGATACTTAACATGAATGACTTCACAAAGGTTTGTGTTTATATGAATGAGCTGGCATTCAAAAATTTTTTTAGACCTTCTAGAAATTCCTAACAAAAAGCAGCTTGCAAAATATGACTGAACAATCTTACTGTTACTGCCAAATATAAAAATTAGTTATAAATCATCATCTGGATGTGAAATAATAGAAGTTAATATATATTGCATAAGTAGAATGGACCTGACACTAATATAAATGCTTCCCTTTATTAACACATGTAACCACCTGGAAATATTACACCATAGATGTTACCATTAGCCACATTTTTAGGTGAGAAAAAGACAGAACAGTTTTAAGTAACATATCCAGGGTCATATAACAAATGTTGACTCTGTGATTCTGCCAAGATAGGTAGAATTCAGAGAGCATGATCATAACAATAATATCTGTTCATAATTAATTTCAGAGAAATGAGGTAAGTGCTAATAATAAACAATGATAGAAAAAGGTTTAATGTCATTTACCTTTATTTTGTATCCATTATTATTTAACATAAATAACAAACCATAAATTTCAATCTTGGAGAACTTTACTTGAATGAGTTAAAATTAAAGATCACACGTAATTTTCATTTCTTGAAGATATCAGATTTCTTCCAAAATTATATTTTCAATATCATGTACATTGCTTGTTAGACTCTGATTCCATCAATTTTAGATTTCCATTTCCACAAATCCTGGCATTATTTTAGGTAAGGCAAAATTGATATGCTATGCACGTGCTTCTAGTAATGTGTCCATTTTATTTGATCTGGAGTAAAACCCTTTAATTTTTAGAATAATACTTACCATAAACAAAAGATGGTGAAAAAGTTTCTTCCAAGAGCATCTGTCTAGATATTTGTCACCCTCATTTTTTCTCACAAATAAAATATGTAAACCATATAAGGAGGGAAAAAATCTGTAATAAAATATTTGTTCCTTTTCAACTAAATTAGTATTAATTTTTAATGCATGCATTTTTGTTTTATCTTGAAGTAAAATAGATCAACCTAAAATTTTCGTCAGTCCTTGATCAAAAGGAAAGTTTGCCTAGAATTATGTCTCACAAGAATTTCAAGGAGCTACTGTGAATATAAGCAGAGCAGAGCATCCCTTTGTCTTTCACCCTGATAATACCACTATACCCCTTATATGGAGGATGGCTGATAATGCAACATTTGCTCATCTCTGGGGATCAATTTCCAAGGAATATTTTTTGGCATGAGACCAGGAAAAAGTTCAATGTATGTAACAGAGAATTGTCTTCCCCTTAGCAGCCACATAATTTTGAGCTTTCAATTTTGACTTTTTGGTTTTCTTTTGTGAAGCTCTAATTTTTTGAAGGGTAACAGTGAAGGTATTTCTGGAAAAATACTTAATTACTCTGTGTCTGAAAGGCCAGATCATTAACCACAGGGAAAGAATAGTACATTTTTTCACCAAGAATCATTTTTATATTTAAGACTGTGACACCCTCAAGGGAGTAACTGCTCATGATGCTACAATTCAAATACAACAAAATTCAAAGAAAATAAAAATCATTCATTACTATTGTTAATCTTCACATGTGTTTTCTTCCAATTATTTTTCTGTGTGTATATAATGTTATTTACATGTATACTTATGTATTTGCATAATTTTATCATACTGAGTTTTCAGTAGCTTATTCTGGTTTTCTCACAAATAATTATAATATACCTTGACCTAAGTTAAATTAGCCTTTTGTAAAACCTAAAATTTCATGTGTTTTGCCATAGTTAACTTCCCTCTAGGAGTGTGCACTAGCTGATGAATGGGTGTTTTTGAGGCATCATGTGGAAAACGTGGTGCAGCCTCTTTAGTCTATTTGGCAGTCACCTAGTTTATCTATACAGATGTATCATTGTATTTATCTATTATGATATTTATGTATTTTTTAAATTATTGGTGTACTTGGTTTTTATTTTGTTAAAAGGAAAGTAAAATTAAATGCTGAGACTTGTGATATTTAATTTAATGGACAAAGCTCACTTCCTCTAAACATATTCAGTTGAAATATTTTCTTTCAAATTTTGCATTAATTGATGTTAGTGAAATCAACTTTCATATAGATTGAGAAGTAACTCTTACGGAAAAACTTTTCACACTCCAGAATTTCAGGAGAGAAAATGCAGTATGGATAAAGATGTTACAAATTTTCTTGTATGAACTTTTGGAAGTGCAATTTTTTTATTCATCAAAAATTTAATGAGGTTGAGGCAGGTTTATTAGGAGAGTAAAATGCCAGATCAATCTATTTGACAGTAGATAACTTTGTGTTAAAACTAAATTAGAGTTCATAGGTAATTTTCTATGTTAATGACACCTCAAAGCAATGTTTACTTCTTGCAAAATAAGCAAGTTTTTCTTCCTAGTGTTGAAAACAATTTTATAGCCATTAATCTCAATTTTTATATAATATTAATAAAAGTTAAAGAACGACTAATTTACAGAAGCAATATTTTTTAAAATGTTATTATTGAATCTTTATTGGCTGGATTCCAACAGAATATTTCTAAATGAAAAATAATTTTGGTGAAAAATTAGGAGTGAGAAACTGAAAGGGGATTTGAATCCTTGTCCTAGATGACAACAAAATATTGTCAATTTATCTCTGACAACTTCTCAATTTTATTATTTTTTAAGTTTCTATTGCTCCATTTATTTTCTGTCAAATTTTGATTCATTTGTATTGAAGTTCTACTAAGGATTTTTAAATCTTTATGATAAATTGGATCTTTATTATTTTATACTATCTATCACACCTCTGGAATACAGAGGTCTTCTTTGTAATATAATATAGCCACAGTAGTTTTTATATGATTGTATTTACAAAATATATATTTATTCTTCCTTATACTTTTCTCCTATCTCTTATGAATATGATAAACTTTATTACTTTTTAGTTGTCTCAATAACTCTGCCTTTTAAATGGGGTGATTAGTCCATTTACATTTAAATACTTACTGATTTGCTGCCTTCAATTTATGCCATTTGTTTTTGGTACTTTGCTCCTTCTATCCTGGCTTCTTTTGGGTTAATAAAAAATATATTATCCAATTTTATTCTCTCTCCTAGATTTCTTAAACTCTACCTCTTTTGATTATATGGAATTATTAAATTATTTTAAAATACTTGAAATTAATATTGAACCTCTTCACATAAAGTATAAGAACCTGTAAATATTCTATTTCCAATTATTCTTTGTCTTTCCTACCATTGTGCCATATATTTTCTTCTCATATAAATTACAAACCTGAAAATAGAATATCATTATTTTTATTGTATATAGTTAGTTGTCTTTTGCAGAATTTATAAATATTTCCCATCCCCGGTGCTCTTCATTTCTTTTGGTAATGTTTTTGATTTTCAGAAAAAAAATTTCTTCTGAATAGCATTCCTATTAATCATATAATGCATTTTTATTATGATATCATTTGCTTTTCAGCCTGAAAAACTTCTGTTAGATTTTATGTACTGCAGTATTTTGGCAGCAAATTTTCTGAACTTTTTTCATTTATCTGAAATGCCTCTATGTCACCCTTGCTTTTTAAGAATGTTTTCATTACATAAAGAGTTATTTTTCTTTTTGCCTTTTAACATATTTTAGATTTTTTTTGTCTTCTAGTTTTATGGTTTTTGATAGGATGTCAATCATAATTGATATATACTATTTCCCTGTAGGTAATATGTTCTCCCTCCAACACTATGGTTGCTTTTAACTGTTTCTTTCTATATTTTAGTTTCTGTAGTTTGAGTATGGTGTGCCTGGTTTCATAACTATTTTGTGTGTGTGTGTGTGTGTGTGTGAGTTGGATTTAACCTGTTTTCAGTTTTCAGAACTTTTTGGATATGTAAAATGTTATTTTCCTCAAAAATTTTATGAGATTTTGTCCACTTTTTCCTCATTAGTTTATTGCCCCACTTTGCTATGTTATTGATTACTTAGTTTGTTTTTTGTCATTTGAAAACATTTTATTGATCTGATTTCAATATTACTGATACATTCCTCTATGCTTCCAATCCGCAGTTTAGTTTCTCCATGTAACTTATGTCCTGAATAGAGCAAGGCACTGTGGAAAAATGAAAGCTTTTCACCCAACTGAGGTGGATATGTCAGACCAGAGAAATACTCAGACAATTCCAGCATGGTGAATAATGAGCATTTATTTAGGGGGCTTATTTGGGTCCTCATCCTCAGAAGTGGGAAGAGAGAAAATGTTTTATGAGCTCAATTGTCCATGCTGCCTGCAAAACAAAAGGGATCTTTAATAATGCATGTCCCCTTACAGATGGGGAAGCCACATGAGGGGCAGCAGGACTTATAAGGAATAAAGAGTTACAAGATTTACTGATCACTCACCAGTTCACAACCAATTCCCCAAGTCTGCCTTTTTACCTACTGAGGAATGCTGCTGCAATTTGGGGAGGGGGCAAGAGCAGGAAGGGTTGGGGAGAAAATGCCAAGTCATATATGCCACACATTTAATTTCAGCTATTTTTACTTTCCATTTTGGATCATCTTGAAATATATTTCTATTAACTTCTTTATTTATGTATATCGTTCACACTTTCTTGCTTTGTCTTCTTTGTAGCATTTTTATTACATACTCTATTTTGTGACTGATATATTATAGAGGGTTTAGATTATGTTTTTTTCTTTAAAGATTAATCAGTTTTGCTCTGATACACAATGAATTAGTGACAGTGCCTTTTAAACCTCTTGCATGTCATTTTATTCTTTGATAAAGAAGATCTATTTAATTTTGTCCTTAATCCTAAGGTATTGCTTTCACTCCAGGGTAGGGTCCTTACTTCTAATGTATGGCTATTTTTTCCTCAACTTCATGCCTGAGTCAATCAGAGATATTCTTCTTAATGGTTGGGCCATGACTCCAACTTTTCCCATCACGTCATGATCTGTGTAGTTCTGTTCTCAGCCCTGTACCAGGGTGTCTTGACTAAGCCTGTAGAGTTCCCTCTGCATATATGCAGCTCAGTCATCAATCTAAGATCTACAGGGAATCCCCACACAGGCATTTGGACTACCTGCTCTCAGTTCCCTGTCTTGACTGTTCCAGTTCTTCAGCTCTTCTTGCATGATTCTGGAATCTCATGAATAACTGACCTGTGCTGTCTGTTGTGTCCAAAGCCAGAAAGCACTTTCATGTGCATTTGTCCATGTTTAGAGTTTTTTATGATGTCATTGTTATTCCCATACTACTTACTCTGTCATGACCAAAACCAAAGTCTGACCAGATTTTTAAATCTTCTCTGATTTAAATGATATAGTTTTATCTCCTAGCTCATTACATCATTTTCCTGTTTTTGTCTCTGACTTTTTTCTATCAAATAATTTTTTCTTTTTTGAAGTTTTTTAAAGTTTCATTCTATAGTTGTATTTCTTTCTTTTTTTGATAAATGTAATTCACTTTTTGGCATTCTACTTAATTTTTGTTATTTTATTTTCATCACTTTATTTCCCCTACTTTTTTAGGTTGAATTCATTATTCTTTCTCTAGGACCTTCAAGTAACTATATCATTTATTTTTTGTTTCCTGTTTATGAATACAAGAACTTAATGTTCCCATTATTCATCTGAGAGCCACTTTACCTTTATCTTATGTTTAGTGATATGCATTTTTTCTATTGTAATCCAGTATATAAAGAGTGTATAATCAAAATTTTATTTCCTATTTGACCAAAGATAACTTAAGATAATGTTTTTAGCATTAGGTTGTATACTTTTCAAATTGAACAATCTTTCAGTTTTTATATTTTGAACATTAATTTTAGATTACAGTTTTGTCAGAAAATTTTGCTCCTTTATATTAAACTTTGGAAATTTATTGAAATGTATGGATTATTTGTAACCAATTCGTATAAATGACCCATAGATGCAGACAATGTACGGCTCAAATGTTGACATGGAATTTTAGCCTTCTGAAGTATGTTATTCAGACATTAAAATTCAGAAATGTGTTTTACTTGTTGGATTAATTTCATACTAGATGATGTATGTTATTAAATGCCACTGCATTTAATCATTTATTCAGTAAACATTTTGTTGAATACATGCAATGTACCAGGCACTATTCTATAGCAAAAGAATAAAAGATCTTTGTTTTCTTGGGACTTGTATTCTAGCTGTGAGAAACAGAAAAAAAAAAAACAATAAGTGATATGCCATGTTAGAATGTGGAAAGTACTATTTAAAAAGAGAAATGAAATGTAAGACTGGATAGTGAATAATTTTTATTTCCCGTTGATATAAAAGTTATCTTAAACTGAACAAAATTATTATCTTCATTTTATAACCTGATATATGAAACATGTTTTAAAGTCAGTGCTTTTCTCAGCATGTTAAAAAGGAAAAAAAAAAATCTGTCAAATTTCAGAAGTAATGTTTACTGCTGGAGACATAGTCCTAAACATTGTGGAGCTGATCATCTCTATAGGAGAGAGTAATAGCCTTAAGATAGTTGAGAGAGAGACAAAGGATGACAAAGAAACTCATGACTCATTCTGGAAAGTTGGGTTTTCCTGGGGGCTAAAGGAGGGTGCAGAGAAAGCAGCTAGAAAAAAGACTGGAAGATATACCAGAAACAAACATGGGGAGGATGCTGAGAGTAGATATAAACATTTTAGCATAATTTGTAAGAACAAAGTATATTCCCTCATCTTATGATGGGCAAATATAGAGTGACATGTTTTTTCTCCTAGAAACAGAACATTAAGAAAGCATTAATAATTTTAAAAGAACAACCAAAACCATCATTTTATTAATATTAAATATAAAAACATTCAAGCTACTCTAAGTTATCAATAGAAGATATGAATAAGAATACATATTCAATTCAATTGCAGAAAAACAAAATACATACAAATTAGAAACAGGAGAAATAGAAAAAAGGTGGAAAATCATGATGTTTTACATAATTATTTAAAAATAAACATAATATTTAGAATGAAAAAATAAAATGCCTGGTAGAAAAAGAAATTCAGAAAATATGATTGGTTTAATAATTCTCAATGATGTTCATGAAAAAATCTTCACTGTAACCTATCTTACTCAGACACTATGATTGGAAAGGAAAAACTATATATAGCCTTAATAAAAAGTAATGAGTGAATAGACAGTAGCCTCTATATATCCCTACCATAGTGCTGTAGAATTACATAAGATATCCAATACATTAGATCAGTTTATAATATAAAATATTACATTGTACAAGGAAGCTTGTGGGACTCAGACCACTGTCATATAGATAAGAGAAAATGCACACACATATATACACACAAATCTCATCATATTAGCTACTTCTAGTCACTCCCAAGACTGAGACTGATTTCTCTTTACAGGAGATTTTTTTTGATATATGAAATATGAGAACTTTGTACCCAGTTGACTCCAATTATGTAACGTCATATATATAACCATTTCCTTGTATTTTCCTATCTGAATCCTTTAGAAAAGACACCATTTGAAAAGGAATATATCTGTAAATCATTATGCCATATTTAATATATACATAAAAATGCTTGGAAAAGCATTATAGCCATAAAATTGCCAATGGAACTATTATTTATTGAATTGCAATGTGTACATCGCTGGCCAAATGCCAAACAAAATATACATATGAATACAACAGAGACTTTGGCCTTAATGAATTAACACTATACTTCCAGGACTTCGGAAAAATCAAAGAAAATTATCATTAATAGCATATGGGAATAAATTAATGCATCTGTAAATACATCCTAAGATATTCCAAAATGCTAACAATATTTACTTGTATATTTTGTATATGATAATTTGCTAGATGCTGATGAACAAATAAGAATAAGCAAACCCTACTCTCAGGACACATACAGTGTTAGTCTTTTTGAAGAGAGAGAAATATTATGCACACACACATTTTGTTTTAAAAAAAGGACCTCAGCAAATTAATCTTTGATTCTTTTCAACATAAAACATAAATATGATGTCCCAACTCATTCCTTTGATTGCTACAAATGATTCATGCACAATAAAGGCAGTATGGAATGATGTAACAATGTCTGGAGGAGCTCATTCATCCGAGTTTACATTAAAGAATAATTACAAGTCCTGCAATTCTCACTTCATGGAACCAAAAAAAAATTATTTTTCCTTTTAACACTGTAGATTCATTATTAGCAGAGGATTTCTGCTAGATTTGAAAAACAAATATCTATCTCTATATTTCTAAACTAATTCAGAAAATATGCTACAGCTAGTGCTTCATTTTTCTAGGCAAACACATAAACATACACACATACTCATTTGTTTATTAAATATTTGAGTTTACAGAGGCACAGTATAGTTACTTGGAAATTTAGCTCTGGTATTTTGAATGTAGAATATATTCTACTTATTAAACAGATCACTTTTTTATGTAGTCAAATATCAAAATCATGTCTAATCCAGAAAAATTGATTTTAACTATCAAAGCAAAATGGCCTCACATTATTTAGAGATTTCTCTACATTACTCAATTATTGCTTGCACCTCATTGAACTGACCCAGTCTGTTCACTCTGGCATATATTTACGTTTATTAGTTCTGACCCAGTATTTTCACAGAGCCTTTACTTTCATTATTTCTATACTCTTCCCTGCTTTTCTCTCAGGCTATCAGCTGCCATTTCCCGTGTTAGTAAATTTTAGGAGTCCCCATGATTAATACCTTAATATTCTACTCTCAATTTGCTACTAGCTGAGAAAACAGAATTTCTAGCTATATGAAATGACAATTTAATATTTTCACAGGTTACAAGGTGGCACGTACTCACACATCAGTAGTAAGGCATAAATTTCAGGCACTGCTCAGATGTCTCTTTACTTAACTCCATATGTCCATACTCTGAATAATTCAGGTGCCTAAATGACCTCCTAATAGAGTGATTCTGTATTCAACACAAACAAAGAAGGTCATAATTCACGATCCGAATTTCAAGGTTCCAAGTTATCATTTAATTTCTTATGACATTTGAGGGTATTATGATATATTCCCAATCGTTAGAGTCATTGAATGCATAAAGCCATTTGTCATGGAATTAGTTTTCTATGTAAGACCCTCAGGAGAGCATTTTTCACATCTTTGTTCCTCAGACTATAGATTAGTGGATTAAGCATTGGAATAACAATGGTTTAGAATACAGATGCTACCTGTGTCTGGGTCAGGGAGGATGTGTTATCAGTCTGTAAATATGTGAAAATGAGGGACCCATATAATACAGTTATACCCAGGAGGTGGTGCACAGGTGGAGAAGGTTTTCTGCCTGGGCCCTGCAGACTGGATCCTTCAGATGCTGAGATGATGGCAATATAAGTGACTGTGATGATGAGAAGAGAACTAAGCAGGGTGAACCCAGCTAAGACAAAGATCACCATCTCGGTGCTGAATGCATCTATACAGGACAGGGCCAAAAGAGCTGTGGTGTCACAGAAGAAATGATTGATACTGGAATTGCAGACTGCCAAAATGCTTATCATGCAGATGGATACTAGAGAATTTGTGAAGCCTATGACATATGGCATTATTCCCAGCCAGTTGCATACTTTCTGGGACATGACTGCTGAATAGAGCAGTGGATTGCAGATTGCTACATAGTGGTCATAGGCCATTGAGCCCAGAAGAAAACACTCACTACACACCAAACCAACAGAAAAGCACATTTGGACAAAGCAGCCAACAGAAAAAAGGTATTTCAGGTTGGATTGGAAATTGACCAGCATCTTGGGTGTCACAGTAGAGGAATAAAATAAGTCAATGAATGCTAAATTGCTAAGGAAAAGTACATAAGTGTATGTAGCTGGGAGTCAATTCTAATTAACATTATTAGTCCAAGTTTCCCCAAAACAGTGAATAGATAAATGAAGAGGAAAAACAAGAAAAGGCTAACATGTAGTTCAGGGTTATCTTCAAATCCAGGGAGGATTAAGAGTGTCACTTCAGTGAAATTGGATCCAGTCATTTATTTCAACTCAGCCCTTTGACTTACCTGTTGAATAACAATAACACAAATCAGAGAAGGATTCATGTCTAAAGACCTAGTAATCAGAACACACTGAAATTCAAATAATGATAGAGTAACAGAAAGCAATTATTTAATGACCTAAAGTTAGTTGATAAATTAGATATGATTTTCACTTTTTGTACAGAATTGACAAGCAATAAAAATTTCCAATTTGACGATAGTGGGAAATCGGCAGTAATTCTAAAATATTATTTATGTGAACTTATTTGAAGCTATTTCTACTCAGACATATTACACATTACCCACAGCTGTTATTGAGTCTAAAATAATACTCTTTTGAGAGTATTAAAAACATAACATTATCTCTCATGTTAGAGAACTTATTTCCTAATAAGATTGACATAAATATTTGAAAAATAAATACAACTGAAACCAGTATGCACAGTTAAGTAAAGTTTCTTTCAGACCTAGAACACTACTTGACTAATCCAAAGGGACTTGATGCTGTGTTAAGTATACATAATCATTTAGTTTCCCCATGTTCACAAGCATTCCTATTTAGCCTTTCATTTATTTAGCAAGCATTTATCAAATGAAGGAATTTTGTCTTGTCATTAAAGGTGCTTTTCTTACCAATTAATGGAAGATTCAGACAAGTGAAAAAAATAAGTTCCTAAATGTAGGAAACACACATACAAGTACAAACACACAGTTATGGAAAGAATAAGATGATGAAATTAGATTTACCTGAGATTCAGTTGTCAAAAAAAAAATCCCTTTTTTAGACTTATTATTATTATTTTCAGGTTCATGATCAAATGGAAGAAAAGGAAATGTGCAACTCCACCAAATTCACCATTAACTTTTGGGATGTAATTATATTTGCCTCATCTACAATTTGGAATCCTGTGATTGTCAATTTAATGACCTGGATCTGCTATTATTGTTGCAAGATGCACCTCTGGATCAATATAAATATGATGACGTTGATGAAAGAAATCAGTGTTTCTGATGATAGAACTGGGTATTGTGTATATTCCCATCCATTGATAGGGTAGAAATTAAAACCAAATTCACTATGATAATTGTGTATTTTAATAAGACTTCTTGAGAAGTAAAGGGCTTAATTTTCAACTCTAAACTAGATTTGTATTCAGCATTAATTCTGTTCTTATTGTGTTTCTGAAGCAGTCCCATAATAAATAATTGTCTTCTGAAATTTAGTTTGTTAAATAGTCATATGCTAGCATACATCTTCAACTTCCAAAACTCTTCTGATAAATGAATTGGTCAATTAACATTCCATTCTTCATGTCTTGAGATTTGTATTTTAATTGTAGTCCTAAGGTATTTTCTTAAAATGCCTGGAATACACATCCAATGAAAGTGCTTAGATATGTAAATTCCTTGCTTTTGAGTCTTTCAGTGTAAATGGCTGCACACATTTGAGAAAGTTAAATGATTTAACTTAAAAACTATGTATATATGAAAATAGGATGTGTGAATACTAATATAAATGAAAATATTAAAATGATATTTTGTAAGTTCCAAACTTTTACTATACGCTTATTGTTTATGTATGTTCATATATGAATGATATACTTCAATATAATAAAATAAAAGGAAATCCAACAGAAAAAATAAAAGACAAAAGAAAAAAAAAAGACACGGGGTTCATTAGATTTTTTTACATATGTGCCTCTAAGCATCCATAAATATATATCAACACCACCATCATCATGAACAACATCATCATCATCATCAAAATCTGTAAACCTTTGGAGATTTTATCATAAGTCAAGCATGATTCTCAAAACTGTAAATTTCATCCTATTGTAGTCCATGAAGGAGGCACTATTATTATACCATTTCATTGATGAGGAAACTAAGACAAGCCTTTTTAAATAAGTTGCCAAAGCATCCATTAAGTGTTAAATTTAGATTTAAACCTAGGCTTCTCGTTTCAACTGCAGACCTCTTTATTGTCCTGTCATACTATTCTTAAGTATTTACTGTTATTTTTATGTTTTAATTATTATTATCATCAACATCATCAATACTCTTATTTCATTATAGGTGCCTGTGTGTACTTGGATCCTGGGATATTGATCACAGACAAAGGGAATTATATTATTAGTAGATATGTACCCAAACTCTTTTATAAAACATTTAAACCTGGTGAAAGTACAGGAAAGAAATAATGTTAGAGAATCTCAGATAACTACTGCCTCCAGTTGGGCTTGCCAGATATCCCTTTTAGCAAGGAGAAGTAAACTTTCATACTTACTGATTTCAAGGTTTTAATATATGTTGAAATTATATTATCATCCATGTCAACTATGAATGAAGAATATCACTCATATCCTTGTTTAATATTTATATATTCATCCTTTTAACTAGCTAGTGAAATACTTTTTCCAATAATTCGCTGATTTTTTTTACTGTGATAGTTGGTAAAACTTCTAAATAATTGTTGATTATTTTTACTTATTTAAATATTTCAACAAAAAATATACTAAGATATAATAGGTGAGAAAACAATCTTGCTAAATAATTAACTTGCCAATTTATTCAACAGACAAGTATTGACCATCTATTATATTCTACTAAATGAAAGTCACATTCCCAAGAATCCTGGGACTATGAAGTTGAATGAGATGCGGTTTTTCCCTTATAGAAGTAACAGTTCTAGAAGAGTTAGATGTGAAAACAAAAATTTGTAATCCATTTGCACATGACAATGGAGAAAGTAATCCAATTTCCTAAAGGAAATTATAAAGGAAATCTTGAGAGAGGTGGGTATTCTTGATCTAAGCTTTGAGAATGATAGTATTCTAGGGAAAAAGTTTTTAAAAAGTGTGGCATTAAGGAAAGTATTATGATATAAACTTTTCCCTGAGGTAAAATTGGGAATACTTTAAAGAGTAACTAGGCAGTTTACGAAAAATGAAAGAAATTAGAGGGCTATTTCAGTATTTAGGATTAGAGAATGTGAGTGCCTGGAGCAAGGCAGCATAAATGATGACTAATAACAAAGAGAACATTTATTTGAACAGTATTTGGGAGACAGAAGCAACATGACCTAATCCAATAAACATTTAGAGAAAGTAAAAGATATCAATGCAAGGTGACTTGCTAGAATTCTGGCTTATGTTAATGGAATGATAACATGAAAAACATGGAAAAATGATAACATGGAAAAACTGTTATCCAGGCAAAATAAGAGAAATTGCAAGCAGGAGCAATGGTGATATTAATTTTAAAAGGTTGAGTTTGAATAAGAGAAATATTTTTCTTGGTTTGGATAATGGCATTTTACTCACTTTTGGATATAAAATGTTCAATTGTCCAACAAAATTGTGAATGTATCTCTACTCAGACATGCTTAGTTACTCTAATTGGCTTGAGGAACAAATCACTGTCTAACTGTATGTACAATTAAAAGAAAGTTCTGCACTGAAACTCAGGATGGCACTACTTTCCTAATGTGTAAGGAGGTCTAATACAAACAACTTTTTTCTTCAAGATTGATTTTCTCATTAGGAGCAGAACAGTTTATAAGGTCCCTTTCAAATCTAATTTTTTTTTTATTCTGGAAGAACATGGCAGAAAAAAAGAGGTCCTATTACAGCTTTTTCCAAATTCATAATTTATAGTCTATTTGATAACGACAAGTAGAATGCTTCATTGTTGAAATGACACACCAAAGCCACAAACATAACTATCTGTCTGATGTTCAAACTCCTTTCTACAAAATCTCACTAAATTTTCCATATTTTGCTTGAATCTTATGGGGGTCTTTATCTTCAGCATAATCTCACTTGAACTTGGGATATTATATATTGTAAATCTTATTATAATGAGTCAAAATTTGTTTTCACATAGCGTCTAAGCAGTGAAGATATTACTAATGTTATATTTCTTTGACTTTCTTAATGCTTTTGATTCAAAAATTTTTAAATTCATACAATTTTATCACTTGAAACAATTTAAAACAAATTTAATCTTTTTCTCCATGACATTCCTCCAAGAATAAGAGACAATCTTTATTTTTGATCTAAACCTTCAATTCAGTGGTTCTCCATATGATGTTTTATTATTCTTGTTACTTACCATTGCAAAAGAGCTTAAACAAATCAGAACATATTAAAAATGTAATCAAAACCATAATCAAGTACATCTCTTTAGCTATAGAGCTAAAGAAAAAGAGCAGATTCATTCACATGCTGTAAAGTTAGATTAAATTATTGATTTGATTTAATCATAAAAATCTTATCAGAAACAGGTGGTCAGACAGTACAGGTTAAGATGAATCATACTTTAGGAAAATCTTTGTTTGTCCAGGGCGCCATATAAAGTTATGTAATTGCTGGAGAAACTGTCTTTGTAATGTAAGATCTTGCTAGGATTGAGAAGTTGATTTTATGCCCTTTTAGAGGCTAAAATCATTGGAAAAATTCCTACTAGCAAATTATAGCTCAAGTAAGAAATATTTAAAGATATCTGGGTCCCTCATCTTTTTTAACACTGACCCTAAACAATCGCTTTATCTGTAATTTTATTTTTATGTCAAAAAGCCTTTTATCTTGGATTTCACCTCCTAACTTTTATTTAGCATCCTTCTCTTTGTGTGAATCTAACACTGAATTGGTCCAATGACCATTTTCCTGAATCCATTTTTTTAGGAAAAAGAACAGAGAAACCCTAAGTCCTCAAATTGCTTCTGATGCAATTAATTAATAATTTAGGTGAAGAAAAGCAAGATCACACATTGTACCTTCACTAATTTTCATTTTGTTGGTTTTGACATTTTCTCTCCTCCTTGAAATTTATATATATATATTTGCTTTTAAATCAATTAGGATATAGTAACTAAACTCTTAAGTAAATACAAAAATTGTATTGGTAAAGGAGTTAGGTTTTGCATAAAATCTTTTGGAAAATATTTTGACAAACTCTCAAATTATGTATTTATATATGATTAAGATTAATAAGATTAATAGATTATTAGAAGCCTATTAACAAAAAAAAATTCTAAAAGTGGACAAGTTTTATATACAAATACTCTCATTATACTATAAATTGCTTTGCCAAAATGTAAACTCTTAAGTCCATAATACCAGAAGATGAACACCTTGATAGAGCCAATACAGATATAATGACTAGTTTGTGATAACTCAGAAAGCTACTGTGCCATGTCATAAGACTTGCATATTGGGCTATGGCTTCTCTTCTGAAAACTTGGTTATAATAATCACATCCTATCAAAGTATATGCATATGCTGATGTGGGGACATCAGACTAAAATATTTGAAAAATTGAATTATTCCTGAGGAAAATCAGGGCTGTATAGAAACAATGAAATGAAGTGTGCTTTAACACATTTGGTTACACATTTACATGAATTTAATTGTTAGAGTACAAGACAAAAATGCCATAGACTTTTGTACATATTATCAGATAAGATTTACTGCTATGCACCAAATATTGTTCCATTTGGTAGAAATATACATTTTTCACAAAACCGAAATTATTGTTTACTATATATTGATAAGGTATCATTTAACAATGGCTGTTTGCTCTCTTAACAATCAGAGTGATAACAATGGTGCTGGAATGAATTTTTGATGCATGACTAAGTGAACAGAATTTAAAAAATCATATGGGTTTGTGGCCGAAAATAAGCAATATGGGTGAAAATTATCAACATTTTTATTTAAAAAGCTATCAGCATTTTCAAACTGTTACACATATTCTAATAGTTTATAATGTTTTGTTGAAGTTTCCTGAAGGCTATGTTTGATGAATCCCATTTTTAAATAAAATACATTTGTACTGCTAATTTGGTATATCCATTAAAGAAATGGAAGAAGTGAAGAGGCCATATAAAAAATAAAAATTATTTTTCAATTATGTATTCTAGTTTTCACATTTCTAAACAAATGTGGCATCCTAAAGAAATTTAAGAAGTTTTGTTTGTTTATGTAAAATGGAGAGAAGGCCTGTGTACCTTTATATGATTATATGCAGGTTTGAATTTTAGCTCTAAAACATTGGTGTTGTCTGATCTTGGATAAGATTTAACTCCTTTGTTTATTCATCTGTAAAATGATTCAGCTCTTGGAAGAAGGAAGATTGAGTGCACTCTCTGTAACCGATTCTCCTCTAATTTTATGTGTCTGTACATATGTGTCTGTGTTGTATCTTTGTGTGATTGTCTACCTACTAGTATATTCTATATTCTATATTCTTTTACCAAACTAACAATCATATTTTATAACTAATCAGTCCAGAGCAGGAAGGTATCAATTGATTGCATATGAAGTTAATAGAGATTCAAAATAATATTTAAGGCATATAGTCCAACACACACACATTTTTCCAAAGTCAACAATTACTGTTAACTCTTCATATAAGCTTCCTTGAAAATATCTTATGTTTTTCACCCACATCTCCTGTAGTTATTTGAACAAGAACCTGCCTATAATGCCATTACATATTCTTCAAATAAGTTTCTGCTTGAAAATTCATGTTCACTGAGTGAATATTTTTCTTCTAAAAATTCTTCTCATTGCTTCTTAGGTCTCTGTTTCTCACACTTTATATCAGAAAATTTAGTATTGGCAGCAACAGAGTATAAAACACGGATAGAATTTTGGTTCTGTTCTGTGGGTAGTTAGAACTGGTTCCAAGATAAGTAAATATCATGGTTCCATAGAAGAGAGTCACCACTGTGAGGTAGGAGGCACATATCAAGAAAGCTTTATATCTGCTCCTTGCAGAGGTAACTTCAGGACAGTGAGAAGGATACCAAGGTAGGAACTAACCACTGTCAGAAAGGTGGTCATGGATGTCACTCCAGAAAGGACAATAAATAAAACCTCACAGCATTGGGTATCAGAACAGGAGATTTGAAAGAGCAATGGGATGTCACAGAAATAATGGTTAATAACGTTGGGCCCACAGAAGGGAAGACTGAGCAAGCCACTCAGGTGTGAGAGAGTTGGCACAATCTATTAGGTAGGAAGCAGTCACAAAGTGGCTACAGAACGTAGGAGTAATAAGACCTGTATAGTGCAGTGGGCGGCAAACTGCAAGGTACCGATCCTAAGCCACGGCACCCAGGAGGAAGCATTCACTTGTCAGGAACATGTTAGTGAAGGAATACTGAAGGAGACACCCTTGATAGATGGCTTTCTGTCCTGCTAAGAAGTTCACCAGCATTTTTGGAATAAAGGCTGAAGAATAGCAGAAATCCACGAAAGCCAACTGACTAAGGAAAAATTACTTGGGGGAAGGGAGCCGGGAATTAGCCAGAATTATCACGATAATGCAAACGTTGCCCACCACAGTGATGAGAGAGCAGGAGAAACAGCACAGAAGGACAGTATTCAGGTCACAGTTTTCAGTCAGTACCAGGAGGATGAATTCTGTTATCATAATTACATTTCTGTCAGCCATTTGTGTGGTTCCCCTATTAGAAATCTACAGGGAGAAGGGGGTAAAAGAAAATCACCAAATAGTACAATTTGTATGTATGAATTCAATCTACCAGCGTCTTTAGAGAACTGCATGGTTTTAATTGTTTTACATAACAATCCACAGTAAAGTAAATTCACAGAATTATGAATCCCTTGGTTTCTCCTAACAGGAATGTTTGTTTAGTAGAGTGAGTTCAGGGGATTGGTTCTAGATAACAGTATATTCCAGATTCCAGAAAAAAAATCAGGGACTTCATAATTTAGGGAAGAGCAAACCATGTCAGAGAACTCAATATTTAACAGGTAAATTTTCTGACACCTCTGAAAAAATTATTCTCTATAATATGTTTATAATTTAGATAACTAATAAACATGACATATTAAACAATAATATAAAAGGCAAACTATATATTTATATGTTGTTTCACTCAATAAAACTTAGACTATTCATTAAGAAAGTAAATGAGAATCAGTGGAGTCTGGAAAAGAGAAAAGAAAAAAAGGCAAAGATTTCAATCATAACAAAGTTACTCATTTGTCAAAACTTATTCCAGGAACTCACTCTTCACAATTAGAGTTGATATGCTCTATGTTCTCCTATAGCATTTCTTATTCAATGGCTTGGATTTGTTCATATCAGTTTTTTTTTATACTGTCTTGATTTCTTTAATATCAAATCAGAAAGCTTTCTCATTATATTTTAATTCCCTGTGATCAAAAGCTTCAAATCTAATATCACGGACAATGCTTATGCCTCCTGCAGAGTCAATCATGTTTGAATTGACCTTTTGGCAATTCATCCAGGAAAAGTTAAATCATTAAACTGATTTTATGTTAGATTTTATCAGGTAACCCCAATACTAGAGAAATAAGATTCATATGTATATGTTTGGGAAATTCTTTTGTTAAGTAGTGTTTAAGAAAGATTTTTTTCAAGGCAGGACTTTTTAGATCACAATATAAGCTACTCAGCTTTCTGAGTTTCAGAAAAGAGTAAGTTATATACATGGTTTTCCAAGTTAATTTGACAACTGAATCTATTTTCATTGAATATTTATGAAGATAGGGTTCCACAATCCATTATTTAGTAATATTTCCCTGGTATTGCATAAAAAGTCAGAAAAACATGGGCTAGGTTTACTACATCTTATTACCATGTAAGGTAAGCTACTTAGTAAAATTAAACCTCTGTAAACAAGACTACAAGATAGCTTTAATTATGTCCATTTTACTGAAACAGCAAAAAATTAAAAAGAATGATGATTCACTTTCTACCATATTGAGCTTTGATTTCTTATTAGTTTCATCAATAAACCTTCCTCAATGGTTAATTGAAAAAATTAAATAAGAAAATATGTGAAAACTGCATGCCCTATCACAGGTACCCTCCAAATATACCCTTCGATTTACAAATCAAAGTAGAAAAAATAAAGAAAATGGAGAATGGATCATCTTTTCACATATCCAGCAAATGTTTTTATTATTAAATGGTGTGTATGTGTGTGTTTTCTGTGTGCTTTGTCTTTTTTGGTTTAATTTTGTTTAGTTTGACTTGCTTTGATTGGTTTTTGTTTTTTAGCAAACCAATGTGTTACTTTGTTAATTAGTTTCTTTCTGTTTCACTGTTTTGTTTTGTTTTTTTTTTCTTTTCATTTAATAAATACTAATTTTTGTCTGGACTGCCTTTCACCCAATTCTTTTCTTTTGCTGTGAAATCAGGGATAAAATAATCTGAGTCTAAAAATTACTTCTGGTAAATGGAGCTCAACAAATCCTGACTCATTTCCTCAGTTTTAACAAAAGTCAACAGTTTATAATAGGTTTAGAGATTAAAGTATTTCTTTAAAAATGTTCATTTTAAAATTTATTTAAGTAGAAGATATGGAGCATTTAATACAGCACCCTGAAGAAAATATGGAAAAAAGCTATAAATTATTTCAAGAGAGCAAGTTAATTTTGGCAACAGACTAATTATATTTCATAAAATAATTAGAATGGATTTGAAGCAGATGATTTTTTTTCATATTCTTTTCACAGCATATATTGAGAGTTGCTGCTTTAAAACCATCGAAAGCATTTATAACCCTTTTGTTATCACATGTAAACATGACACCTACCTGGTGTTGACAAGAAACCTTGCCTCTTTTCTCTTATGTTTCCTGATATTGTATTTATATTTCTCCCAGGTCCTTTGGAGAATGGAATCCCAAATGATCTTGTGAACACTGAAGTTCAGTTCCATCATTTCAGATCATTAAAGCAACTAAGTATAAGCCTGGGGGAAGTAAGATCCCAAAACTCTCTGTCCAAAGTGTGACAATTCTTGTAATTGCTTTTTCTCAGTTTTAGAGAAGAATCATCACAGTGTTGCAGCCGGCAGAAAGAAACCCAAGTGGTACTCTTGGGGATACGGATGAACAAAGTTTTATTACACGCGGGCTCAGAGGAGAGTCAAGTCTCCAAAAAATCTGAGCTTTGTTTTCTGATTTTCATTAGTTTATATGGGAACACTAAGTGGGCAAATTCCTGAGCAAGCAGGCAGGCAGGGTTACAAAAGCAGAGAAACAAAGTTAGCTTATCTGCCTAAAAGCAGAAGGCCATTAGGGAGTAAAAGAGTCATTATCTGTTTAGAGTTGTAAATATCAATTCAAAAGGGCAGGCTGGAGTGCTTATCTTCCTGATGTGGATTCCATGGAGAAAAAAGGGGGGAGGAGGGGAGAAAGGGACCAGGGAATGAGGGGAGTTTATTTTTCTAAAGCTGTGGGTTTCTTCTGAGGGGGATTAGGGTCCCAGCACTTCCCTTATCATTTCCCCCTTTTGATTCCCTTATAATTCTTTATGGAGCATCATCTGCTAACACGGGGATTTTTTATAGTCCCCAAGGGCTGATATTTAACACAAGGCAGTACTTGTTTTTTTAAGGCATTTAAGTGGGAAGTGATGTGTTGTGTTAGGCACCATAGAATGCATAGCCTGAAAGTTAAGAGGAAAAAGACTGAGGCTATTACTGGCATAAATGGCAAAATTCAGGAGATGAGATATTGGAAGTAGTTCCTGTTGGCAGATGCCTGGTATACATGGTTAAATGGTCTTTGGCTCATTCTTTTAGTAGGGTCAGGAGTTTGCATAGAAATAGCATTCTTTCCACAGGGCCTGATACATCACCCCTTAACTTGCGGTGAGCAAGTCTAATCCTTGCCTGTTTTGTAAAACCACTTCTGCCAATAAGTCTATCTGGTCTTGCAACCCATTGAGAGCCCCTGATATTTCTTCTAGGTCATTTGATGTTTCCCATGTTAGTGTTTATAAACCCTCCTGACCAACTGCGAGTGAGGGCCCCACAACTGCTGCACTCCTGACTACTCCTAGTCCTAAGAGTATCAGAACTGCCTGTTTTGCTTGTTTGGCTCAGGAGAGCTCTCAGAGAATTCATCTCCATAGACCGAGAATGATGGTACTGGCCAAGCCAGGTAGCAGATGCCCTGGCCATCCTGGGGTAGGCACTGGAAGGTGTTGGTGCCACAGACCCAGATGGGGGAGTTTGCAGTGCATCGGTCAAGCTCATTGAGCAGGCGGGTGGTGTCACATTTTGGCCTTCCAAGGGGAAGGATGGTTGAAAGAGACCTGGTAGTTATGTTTTTACACTTAGCCAATTTTCCTGGGGGTTTGGTTATGTGGACAGGGAGGGGCCAGGTTCCCCCTGCAGAGCTGTCATGGGTCAGGAGGGTTACATTACATAGGACAGGTACGGGGAAGATGGTTAGGCTGGAGGAAATGAATAGCCAGCAGGAGGCAACTATGTCGGGTCGAGATTCATTTAGGAGTTGGTGGAAATTTCGAACCTGGTTCAAAAGAACGTTGTGAGGGGCTATTCTAACTTTCACTTTTAGCATCTGGGTAGTTTTACTGATATTTTTCATCAGATTTTTTTCTGGGGGTTGGGTTACCGGGATCAGTTGGACCAGTATGAGGTCCCCTGGGTCTAGCCCTGATGTGTTGTATATTCTGATTCCTAGTTTTAGTCTTGTTTGGGCCTTTAAAAAGGTATTTTCTGATCTGGTGGTAATGTTTAATAAGGTGAGTTTTATGGGTCACAGGTTTCTATGCGACACCCTGCCAGGCTGGGGATTTTCTGCAGGAGATATGGAGAAGTTGGTGGGACTCCCTTCCAGGGAGTGGTGGCACCTACCAGCAAGCTCCAAGAGTGGCAGAATCCTTCACCCTTTTGGGGGTCTCAGCACAGGTATTTGTCATAACTCCCATAGTTGCAACCCTTACACCCTCTCCTGGGTGCAGTTATGGGGGTGTGGGTGTATGGAGCAACCAGCAAGGTGCAAGGAGCATGATCTTGGATAGCCCTGAAAGCGTCAAATATTACAGAGGTTGAAATTGCACCGGCCAAGAATGGGACTGAAGTGTTCAGCACAGATTGTTTGCTCTATCTTTGACTAATTTGCAGTTGCCATAGATTTTCGAGGAGGGTATTGGCTCCAAGGGAGGGGACAAGGAAGGAAAGGAGAAGCAAGTCAAGGCACAGAAGCATCCTATTATACACCAGTAAGCAATTGCAATTAGGGTTCTAGTGACAATAGTCTAGTCTGCAGGGGCCGCAGCAGCAAATCCAATTTCAAATACTAAGGTCAGCAGGCCGTATAAGCACAGATTCCACCAGAAGCAGGGGTCCATTCAGCAGGCATTTGACGAGGTTGCTTCTCAGGGATACCAGGTGACTCGCACTTTCAAGGGGTGGTCAGGTACGGGTTGGGTTGACCAGCTGTCCTGCTCTTTATCGAGGTGTGCCTTCTTGACCCTGGAATGATGGATCCAAGGGATGATGCCTGCAACTTTAAGAGCAGTAGGAGTTAAAAGGATTACAGTATGTGGATCTGTCCAGGAAGGCTGACGGTGTTCTTTTTTCCAGTCTTTGACCCAGACTAGGTCCCCTGGCTGTTGGGGCTGTAATGGGTGGATGAGATTCCAGGACAAGACAATTTTATGTATTTCAGCTAGAGATTTCCCCAGCTGCTGGAGAATGGAATTTTGGCTAGCCTCCCCTAGAAGTTTGAAATTTCCTCTGATGGCCCGGATAATTGGGGCTGGCCAACTAAATAGAATTTCAAAGCGTGAAGAGCCTGTGGGTCCTGGGGTGCACCTAACTCAGAGAAGGGTCAGGGGATGTAAGTCTATCCAGGGGACACCAGTTTCCTGGCAGAATTTGGCTATTGGGGCTTTAAAGGTCCAATCCATGTTTTCAACTTTCCCTGAGCTCTGTGGCCTGTAAGCAGTATGGAGCTTCCGCTTGATTCCTAACATTTTTGCTAGCTCTTAGACTATGGCAGTCATGAAGGCCAGGCCATTGTTACTTCCAACTGACAGTGGTAGCCTGTGTCATGGAATGATTTCTCTAAGTAGAGCTTTAGTCACTTCTCTTGCTTTTTTGGTGTGAGTGGGGAAAATTTTGACCCAACCTGAAATGGTGCATATCATCACCAATGGATATTTGTACCTCTGACTTGGTTTCACTTCTGTGAAGTCTGCTATGATATATTCAAAGGGGGCCATTCCTGTGTGCTGGATGCCTGCCAGAGTATGGGGTCCTGCAAGGGATTGTTTTTGGCACAAACTTGTCACTGGCTGTTGATGGTGGCACAGAGAGAAGTTAGCCAGACTATGTAGTAGTATCTCCTGAGCAAGACTTCTAGCACAGTTTTCTTTAGGTGGGTGAGTTGGTGCTATTGCTGGATAAGGGCATGATTGTTTCCTTTTGGTATAAAAAATCCCCAAGTTCCTTCGGGAGTTTGGCTTCCCCCTTCTCTTTTAGCCAACTCCAGTTCTTCCCAGGTATAGCTTAGTTGATCAGTCTCTTGTCCTCCTAAGAGGGACAGCTGCAGTGTTAATTCCGGGACTCGTATTTCATGGGTTCCTTCAGCTGCTTGCCGAGCTGCTTTGTCAGCTAACTTGTTTCCTTGAGTGACCATATCCATTCCTTTCTGATGTCCCCAGCAGTGGATGATGGCGACTTTGTCTGGTTTCCAGACTGCTTCTAACAGATGGAGAATTTTTTCCTTGTTTTTGATTTCCATTCCCCCTGCGTTTAGGAGACCTTTCTTTATAAATTGCCCCATGGATATGAATGATAGCAAATGCCTATTTAGAGTCAGTGTAAATGTTTACTGCTTGCCCGGTGGCTAGCTGCAGGGGTCAGACCAGTGCCCAGAGTTCTGCCTGTTGTGTAGACCATCCCCGTGGTGGAGACCCTGGTTCCACCACCGTTGAGTAGTGGTGACTGCATATCCAGCAAGCTTTTCCCCGTTTTTAACTAGACTGCTCCCATCTGTAAATAGTGTCTGATTTGGGGAAGAGCAGTTTGTCTTGGAGGTTGGCGTGACTGGCATAAACTTCTTCAGTCACTTTGACACAGTCATATTCAGGAACCCCTTCCTCATCTGGCAAAAATGTGGCAGGGTTTAGACTGAGTACCTTTTCTACTGTCACTCTGGGGTTTTCACAGAGTAAACTTTGGTAATGTGTGAGGCAGGCATTCAATATCCACTGATGCCTGTGTGAGTTCATTAGGGCAGTGACTGTGTGTGGCACCATAACATGAATTGCCTTTCTGAGAGTTAATTTGTTGGCTTCTTTGACAAGGATTATGGTTGCTGCCAAAGCTTTCAGGCAGGGTGGCCACCCTGCAGCCATGGAGTCCAGCTGCTTGGGGAGGTAAGCGATAGGTCTTTACCAGGGGCTGACTGTTTGTGTGAGAACCCCCAATGCTAATTTGTTCTTTTCATGCACGAACAGGTTAAAGTTTCGACTTACATCTGGGAGTTCCAAGGCCGGGGCTCAGCAGAGTTGTCTTTTGATGTTTTGAAAGGCCCCCTGTTTGAGCTTCTCCCCAGGCAAGAGGCCATTTTTCTGGACCTGCCAGAACTTCACAAAGGGGCTTGGCCATGGCTACAAACCCGGGAATCCAGATGCAGCAGAACCCTGCAGCTCTGAGGAACTTGCAAAGTTTTCTTTTTGTGGTGGGGGTAGGGATGGTACAGATTACTTTCTTTCTTTCAGGTCTGAGCATCTGGTGCCCTTGTGGGATGCTGAACCCCAGGTACTTGACTTGCTGTTAATGGATCTGGGCCTTTCTCCCAGATACTTTGTACCCAGTCTTTGTTAGAAGTTGTAGGAGAGTCTGGATCCCTCTCCAGCAGTCCTCTTCCATTTCACTGGCAAGTAGGAGGTCATCTACATATTGTAAGAGGGCACACCTGCAGTCTTCCTAGGGGTAGTTGGCCAAATCTGCAGCCAAGTCTTCCCCAAAAAGGGTAGGAGAATTTGTGAAACCCTACGGGAGCCAGGTCCAGGTTAGCTGAGTTTTCTGCTGGGTTTTGGGATCTTCCCATTCAAAGACAAACAGAGGCTGGCTTGGGGGGGGGGCAGCCACAGCCACAATCAGAAGAAGGCATCTTTCAGGTCCAGGCAAGTGAAGCAGGTGGCTTCAGATGGCAGCTGTCCTAACAAAGTGTACAGGTTGAGAACAACCTGATGTAAGGTGAGAGTGGCATTATTAATGGCTCGTAAATCCTGCACTGGTCATTATCTGGGCCCATCTGGCTTTTTTACTGGCAATAATTGGGTGTTCCAAGGTGACTGGCATTCAGTTAGAATCCCCTGTCTCTTCAGGCAAACTATATGTTTGAATATGCCCAATTGCACTTCATGGGGGATTGGATACTGCCTCTGCCGGACCGAGACTGCTCCAGGTTTCAGGTCAATGTTGATGGGTGCATGGTTCTGTGCCATTCCTGGTGGGGTTTTTTTTCTGCCCAACCCTGGGGAAAACTTTCCAACAGTTTTCGAGATTCTGACCTGAACTTTCTTCTGCATTAAGTCTCCATTCTTTGCTTCGGGGCACAGTGATGAGGATAGTGAGGCCAGTCCTGAGGTTTAAGCTTGCTGGCCTTTCAGGTTTGAAAGTATTCTGTGCTCCCAGTTTGGTTAGGAGGTCCCTACCAAGCAGGGGACCTGGACATTCAGGCTGGTACACAAATTCATGAATCACTTTGTGGCCACTGAGCTGGCAAGTTCTTGACTGGCAAAAAGGCCATTGGCTTGACTGGTCCCCAGTTACTCCTATGATATTAGTGGTTTTTCTGCTAAAGGGAGTGATGGGGGTTGTGACCACAGAATGTTCAGCGCCAATGTCCACCATGAAAGTCATTGACTGGCCCCTGACTTGTAGTTTGACCATGGCCTAATGGGGGACAATTTCCAGTGAGCCCAGTCGCCCTTATTCAGGGTTGAGCCCTGCCAGCTCGATCAGATGTTCTTGGGGCTCATGTTGGTATTTCCCTTTAGGGATATTCCCTCTATGTGCCCGAGTCTTTTGGGGGCACTCATTTTTCCAGTGTCCACTTCCTTTGCACTAGGTACATTGGTCTCTGGCCAGGGTCACCCTTCTGGTGATTGTCCCCCTTTTCGAGGTGGCCCTTCTCATCTGATGGAGTCAGGATTCCCCAAGGCTGCTGCCAGTAAGGAGGCTTGATGTTTTATTCACTTCTTGGCTTCTCGTTTGGCGGCTTCATCTCAACTGATGAATACTTTGTTGGTGACTTCCAGTAGTTGAAGGATGTTCATGCATGTGAACCTTTCTAATTTTCAGACCTTTCTTTTAATGTCCATTGCTGCCTGTGCAACAAAGGTGGCATTCACCATCCTCTGGTTTTCCGAGCTTCTGGATCAAAAGGAGTGTAGGTTCTGAAGGCCTCGCAAAGCCGTTCATAGAAATCTCTCAGAGATTTGCAGGGCTTTTGTGTAGCTAAAGTTGTCTTTGTCATGTTTGTGGGTCATTTTGCCCCCTCCAGGACCCCTCGGAGGATCGCTTCCTGATATTGCTGGAGAGCAGCCAGTCCCTGATCAATGTTGAAGTCCTAGTTCAACTGGGTTTCTGGTGCCACTTCCCATGCCCAGTCTTCCGGGTTTAAGATGCCAGTAGGGGCCTGCTCCCACAGCCACTTTTGGGTTTTCGTCAGAATCCATTATCTCTCCTCCATATTAAACAAAGTCAGGAGGAGTTAGTGGCAATCATCCCAAGTAGGACGATGGGTTTTGAAACTGGATTCCATGAGATCAATAAGGGCCTTGGGGTTTTCCGAGTTGGAAGGGGTGTGGTGCTTCCAGTTTAAGAGGTCTGTAGTTGTGAAGGGCTGGTAGTATAGTGCAGGCTTCCCAGGTTGGATGGTCCCATTCGCACCAATCTGGGCAAGACCCTGTGTTTCATAGAGGGGCATCTGTAATTCAGGTTGTGCTGAGCTGAGCCTCCTTGCTAGTGGGGTTTCAGGGCTTTCCTTAGAGGGTTTGGTGCTCCTGGAGGGACCAAAGGTGGAGGTGTTTCTGGGAGATCTGCCTGCACTCCTTGGGTAGGAGGAGAGACCAAAGGTGGGGGTGTTTCTGGGTGATCTGCCTGAACTCCTGGGCTAAGAAGAGAGGCTAGAGCAGCCAGAGCATATGGCGGTGGGAGTTGGGGTGGGTCCTCCTCCAAGGACCCTTGATGAATGACTGGTTTCCAGAGCCCCATTCCCTGTGCAACCAAGACTCTGCTCTGTCCCTTTTTTCCAATGCACAATGGAACCCAAGGTGGCAGAGTCTGGGCTATCTCCAACCAAGAGTTGATGTAGGGAAACTGATCAGGGTGGCCAGAAGTTCCGGTGATCACCAGCCACACTGTATGGAACTTGGCTATATCCAGGGTTCCTTATGAGGGCCAGTCAACATTAAAAGTGGCCACTCTACTTTACATAGGTTTCGGAGGGTGCCACTGTTCATCCAGATGCCACAATCTCCAGAAAAATCCTTCTTGAAATTCTTGAGCAATCAGTTTAAGACAGTAGATTTTGACCGTGATGAGCCCATACCCTGCATTGTTGGTGCAAGATAGACAAGGGAAGTGGTCATCTCTTTCAAGGCCACTCAGATACCCGCTTGTCCACATCTCTCACGAGAACTTAGACTCATCTTAGCTAAGGCATCCAGGTAATGTTCGGGGTGGCCATTATGCCATATGTTGTAGCCACGGAAAACATGTTAGGGCCCATGCGGGCTCCATAGCATAAAACTTTGTGGTCACAGACTGATATGACATATGCAAGCCTCTGCCGTGCTCACTCAATCATGAAGTCACTCAGAGGTTATGCAGTCCCTCCCACAGGGATTAACAGTGTTGAATCTGCACACTGAATCAGTGGTGTGGGACAGACAAGGGAAGGGGTTGCCTCTTTCAATGGCACTCTGATACCTGCCTGTTCTCATCTCTCATGAGATCTAAGGTGCCTGGGTAAAGTTCGGGGTGGCCGTTATGCCATATGATGCAGCCATCAAAAACAGGTTAGGGCCCACACAGGCTTCGTAGCATAAAGCTTTGGAGTCACAGACTGGTATGCCAGACACAAACCTCTGCCATCCTCACTCACTCACACAGTCACTCAGAGGTTATGCAGTCTCTCCCACAGGGATTGCCCTATTCTGGAATCTCAGTACTCAAGATTTCAGGAGGTGATCTGTCTCCTCTTCTGTCCAGAGATGGGCCTGACTAAGGACTTGGCACCCAGGCCCTTACCTTTCCGGAGTATTTTGGCACTGTTCAGTCCACTTCCCCACTGAGTCAGGCCAGGGTGTATGGCCACAGCCTGCAGGTACCGCCTCAGAAAAAGTCCCATCAAGAGGACAGGTGGCACCCACCTCGTTCACTTTGAGATTGGCGTCGGCCATGCCCATCAGCCCCAGGCTGGAGGCACAATGAGTCTGCTTGATTGGGTCTTTCCTGGTCAGGGACACAAATGTTGCAGCTGGCAGAAAGGAAACCCAAGTGGCACTCTTGGGGATACCGATGAACAAAGCTTTATTACATGTTGGCCTAGAGGAGAGTCAAGTCTCCAAAACATCTGAACCCTATTTTCTGATTTTCATGTTTATATAAGAACACCAAGTGGGCAAATTACTGAGCAAGCGGGCAGGCAGGGTTGCAAAAGCAGAGAAGCAAGGTTAGCTTATCTTCCTAAAAGCAGGAGGCCATTAGGGAGGAAAAGAGTCGTTATCTGTTTAGAGTTGTAAATTTCAATTCAAAGGGGCAGGCAGGAGTGCTTATCTTCCTGACATGGATTCCATGGAGAAAAAGGGGGAGAGGAGGGAAGAAAGGGACCAGGTACCAAGGGGAGGTTATTTTCCTAAAGCTGTGGGTTTCTGCTGAGGGTTATTAGGGTCCCAGCTCTTCCCTTATCAACAGATGTTCTTGTCTCATCTATATGATGTTCAACAAGGAAAACTTGCTATATTAAAAACTATAAAATTCAAATTGAAAAATTGTAATAGTTCATAGTAATTTATTTTAATGTAAACAGGCTGTATTAGTCAGCCAAAGGGGTGCTAATGTGAAATACCAAAAATGGGTTGGTCTTTATAAAGGGTATTTATTTGGGGTAGAA
>JAQZBX010012215.1:0-41542 GCA_029593785.1 Cabassous unicinctus | reverse complement strand
AAGTTGAGAGAGAGAAATAAAAATAAGAAAAAATCAGAGACCAAATAAAAGAGGTGGAATGAAAGAACAACAGAAAACAAGAGATATAAAGATGAAGGAGAGAAAAGAAATAGCATAGATAGAGTAAATCAGTAAACAAAAGAATAAAAGAAAAAAAAAAAGAAAAACAAACAAGCAAATAAACAAAGGAAGGGGATACATAACAAACAAGAAACAAGACAGCAGTGACTCATTTAAAAAAAACAAGACAGAAAAATAAAAAATAAACATGGAAAAACAGCCTTCCCTCTTAGACCCCTAAGGATCTTCTCAGGCTGCTGGTGTTTACAAATCAGTCACCCTGCAGCCCACCCTCTGCAAGTTTGGAACTGGGTTTTAGTGAGTATAATAGGAGAAATTTTTAAAAATGGAACTTTTTTTTTTTTGAAAAAATAAGAGATCCAAGAAAAGCTAATACGAAGAGAATGTCTGTATGTTCCTTGTCATAAAGTTTCAGCTGGATGCCTGATAACCTGGTGGATCAATTCCCAAGGAAGACTCAGGAATTGAGCCAGATACCTTGTATATGCTAGGCAGGAATTCTTCCATTGAGCTATTCTGCCTCCTTAGGCTAATTAGCCTTTCGGAGATCTATCTGCCCCTTTTCCATCAGGCAGGTTAGATTCCCTGCAGTCCACCCCAAGTGGTGCTGATTAGCTGCCTCTCTCTGCCTCCTCTCTGATGTAATTCCTCTTTTTATCTAGGCAGCTGGGAAAGACTGCCTGCCTGAGGAGATCCCCCTCCCTTCTCCCTGTTGAGTAGGGGTCCCTTCTGATATTCAAGGGGGGCCCATCTGGCTAAACTCACCGCAAAGAAATCATTCTCCACCCTCCCAATCCTTCTCCTCACAGGGAATCTGCCATCACACTCCTGTTTGGAGCAGGGGGCCAGGAACTCCACCTAGTCTATCCACCCTAAGGGCCAGGTATGTATACCACTTCCAGCCACCAAGGTAAGCAACCCATGATTTCCCCCTGGCTTGCCTATCTGTCCAGTACCCTCCTAGATGACTCACAGCACCTTCCATGGAGGTAGACATCTGCTCTACTCTCAGTTAGATTCAATTTGCCAGGACCTTCACTTAATATCTTGGGGGTGGGGGAGGGGAGCCCTTCCTGGCAGCCAGGAGGTTTAATAACTCATGATTAGTTGTTTTGGCTTCTTCATCTCTCTGATCCTCACACTTCTGGGAGTTGTGAAGCAGTGTCCTGGTTTGCTGAACCCCAAGCAGGTCCCCAAGACAGCCTCTGGCTTTTTCTCTGTTGTTTTAGTGAGATCTAAGCCTTATCTGCCTAACCCGTCGGCCATCTTCCCACAATCCCCCGGAAGTTACTTTTATGTACAACTCAAACAGCTACCACAAACTGCCAAGGAATACAAAACCAAAAGCAACAATGTGTCTGAGCACTTCAGGAGAGAAGAACCAACTACGATATAAATAAATCAGTAAACTGTCTATCATGAAGGCCATTTGGAAAGCCTCAAATATCTACCAATCATAATTCTTTACAAACAACTTATGTAATCCTCTTTTGCTTTGAAAACCTTTGCTTGAAAGCCCCAAGATAAGACACTGTTTGGGTTGCTACCTGAATCTCTGTTCCCCAAATTGTAATTCTGAGACCACAAACAAACAAACACTTTTGTTGCCTTGCCGCTCAATCTATAATTTCTCAGTTGACAATGAATAAGAAAATTATCAGAAATCCCAAATATTTAATTAGCAAATAGATAATACCTGAATTTAATTCTTATATCTCCACCAGGGTGGACAATACAAAAGTTCCAACCCTTTTAAAAATAGAGATGATTGTCTAAAATATTGCATTTTTCTCTGATATGTTTTCAAAATAGGACAAAATTGGTTGAATATATTTTGAAGTTGTATCTAAATTCATGTTAGAGTTTATAGCTACACATTTTATTAAAAACATCAAAATTTATATTTTAAAAGATTGGATTTCCCTTTAATAAAATTGAATTACTAAATACATAATTTTAATATTACCCTAATATAGTAAATTTTACAGGGTATGATACTTTCCAAACCAATTGCCAATTTTTACACTTAAATATAAGATACAAAATAGAATGCAAAAAAAAACCTAAAAAAAAACCTAAAGTCTACTGGAAAAGTTGAAAGTAAGAGCAATAGGGAAAAAAATAGTATTTAAATATTATAAAGCAAGCACAAAACACATGGGATGAATATATTAAAGTGATTTGTATAAAAGGAAGAGGAAGAATCTAATCAGATTCTTATTAATCTCATTAAACTCAATTACAATTGGACTCTTGAATTGTTGCACATTGCATTTATTACCATGGCAATGGTCATGGATATCAAACAGACTGCTTTTACTGCTGACTTAAATAGAAGTTCCAGTAGGAGAATGACACCTCCTATTTAACTTAGCTTTGCAATTACCGGATATTTTAGTTAATTGTATTTGCATTTGACTTGGTGAATGTGTTTGTGTGTGAGCACAAATTTGCATTTCACCTTTAGGTTTAAGGAGTGAAAACTCTGACAATGGCCTGGTCAGAAAAGTTCATTGGTTTAATTTAGAAAATACATCTGTAAATAAATTTCTGAGGTGCCTGTAGAAATAGGTTGTTAATCCAAGGACATGTCTAGATTAAATTGTAAAGTATAAAAAGAGTCCTCATTTCCTCTCTGCCCTACCCTGGTGATAATCCCTCTGTAAGACAGTAAGCATGTGTTCACCAAATACATCCTCTATTAAAATCTGCCCTAAGGAAATTTCTAACACATGCTTGTCTTATATGAATATTGAATCATGTATAAAGCAGACAACCAACTTACCTATTAATATACATAAAAGTAAAAAGTAACAGACTCCAGCATTACTTCACATTCCAAAGGATCTGTTTGAAATGTATGCTTTTAAACTAGACTAAAAGATTTGTCAGTACTGGTAATTCAGGCATTGTCCAACAGAATTGGGTGGTTTTGTTTATTTAGTATTTTGAGTTTGTTTTTTTAGAAAAACTGTACCAACATCCTTGGAAAATCATAAAATAAAGTTTCCCTCTACATACGGGTTTGACTGGCTGTAGAAGTGGTGTTATCTAAGGTTCCTTAGGAAAATTCACTTTAGGAAAGATCTACTTTAGATAAAAGTACAATAGAAGAGTACACACTTTAACCAATGTCTTACTTCTTAGTTTCAGCCATTTATTGAGACAGCATTTAATAATTTAATATATGCCTGGCACACAGAAGACACATAGAACATGCTACTTGAATAAATGAATGAACACAAGCATGCATGTTCTGAAAATTTTGTATTTGCCCCAAAGGAAAGTTTAAAGTAAGTTCTGTTAAAAGCATACCTTAAGGATAGATGTTTCGAGGTTGAATTCAATGTGACTAGGTAGCCTCAATATACTTTTTAGAAAGAAATAGATTATAAAAATAGCAGAATAATTATTTTTGGTAAGATTATATCTCTGAAAATGTATTTTACATGCCTAGAGAATATGGATTAAAACAAGAAAATTTTTTATGAAAATTTTATCCTTCTCCAGAAAAATTCCTCAAACTAAATCATTTAAATTCCTATCAATATTCTAGAGACACTCATGGCTATTAGACTTAAAAGAATATTGGTAATTTTAAAAAATAAAATTTATATTTCACAACTATCAAAAGTTAAACTTTTGATAAAGTGAAGTCAGTACCAAGAGGTAATATTATGATTTTCTTGCTGGATCTGTACGTCAGATATTTCTGAACTGGTGCAAGCAGTATATAAGACTCTTCCTTACAGCAATTTAAAAATCAAGAAATTTTCCATTTTGATGAGTCCATGTTTCACAAATAAAAAAATGCAGAGAGAAATTAAATGATATGTCAGAGGACACACAACTAAATAGTACTAGACTTGAGCTTTGACCCAGGTTTCTTGCCTCTCAGTCAAGACTTTTCTAATACATTCTAGCATGAGATACTTTTGTTTCATATCTTGGATGCATAACATCGAGTTGTATTCATCCAAGTGAAGCATGAACTTTTGTCTTGGGTAGAGATCCATCAACTATATCAGTGTATACTTTTGAATAAAATCAACAAATTAGTTGCAAGACAGATGTAAAGTTTAGTCATGATTTATGAGTTGTCAGTGATACTTTGACTGCAAAACAATTACTTCCTGATACTGAGACTTGATGAAAAATGACCACAAACAATTGAAAAATTAGACTGCAGCAATTGAAAAATAAGATGTTAGCATTATTAGAAAAAAAAAATCATCAAGCTATCCAAAACACTAAGAAGAAAGGAAAGAAAATGTTCCACTATTCCAAGTAGAAACATAATAATATATGAATTATTCATATCAGCTTTTGAGGCATGAGTAAATTTGCTTCCTCATGGTTTCCACTCAAACACATAATTTAAAAGCATAAAGGACTTAATTTATATCTTTTAAAGCACAATGGCATCTTTGGCCTTATATTTAAGGGGAGATAGATTAAGTAGAAAGCTTGTTAAGCTGAAAATTTATTGTAAAAAAAATTGTAGAAAATATTAGGTGTCTTAAGAGAGTAACAAAGTCCTATGAGGATTCAAGGGAAGGATATATTAAATAATTGGCAAAGAAATAGAAATGTTTTCTTTAGGAGAGAGCATAGGAGTTGGGCATCTTATTGCTAATATTTTGACAGTAAATTTGGTGGGAGGAGAGCATTGCAAACTAAAGAAACAGACTGAAGAATGGCCTATATAGATAGATATATGCTATAGATAGATGGATGAATAGATAGATAGATAGATAGATAGATAGATAGATAGATAGATAGATAGACAGACAATGTTCAGATAAGAGCTGAAGAAGTTTGGCTAGAAGATTGCATGTGTGTTTGTGCAGTGAGAGTTCAAATGGAAATGTACATTGAAGCAAATGTTTAAAAGCTTGCAAGCCAAGTTTAAAAAGATAAGGTGAAAACAATGATAGGGAAGTCTGAGTATGAGAGGGTGAGTGAGCTTCCCTCACTTCCTTTGGAAGATCAATTCCAAAGTAATGTAGAGGTTTACTAGATGAAAGAAGAATGAAAAAACTGGTAGTTCATACACATTAGTTAGTGGCAGCCAAAAGGAATTGGAATGAGATGTGAAAGTCAATGAGAAAGTTACATTATTGGTTTTTGTAATAATTTGACATGGTTTGTTGATGATGATAAGATCAAGAACAATGAAATGATTTAAAGAAAGGATACTACAGGCACTAGACAGATGTAGATCTATATGGTAATTCTGCTTTTTTTAGGAAAATAGACACAGAATTACCAGATGGTATAATGAGGCCAATGAGGAAAGAATGAACAAGGTGCTTTGGAAGCACAGAGGCATGTATCTAGTTAGATTGGGGATTATGAAGGGCCTCCCAGAGGAAAGGATAGCAGATCTTCTCTAGGTGAAAATAGTGTGGGGGCCAGCTGTAATTTCAATCTAGCAATGCTTGTACTTCTGTTACAATTGGAGGATAGCTTCTTAATAGATGAATTCTGGGAGATGAGTCAGGTGAGGCAAATGATGAAATCATCAAATGTGCATATTCAACTAAAGAGATAGGTTTCTCTATGGATGAAGTTTAAATAGGAGATACGTATGACCAGCTTTTATTTAGAGAAATTACCCACAACGAATGGTAAAATGAAAATAAGATGATTAATTAGGAAGGTGTCATAAGAACCAATGGTCTTAATCTGAGATTCAGTTTATGCAGAGTAACTAAAGCAGAGGAAGGGTGAATAGACAAGTAGATTTGCAATGATAATGAGGTTGATGGTGAGATGCTATTGATTAGGATGGTGACAACTACAGGTAATATCACTTACTGTTGTTAAATAATATTAATACTTACTATTTGACATGCACAGTGAAAAGTTTATTATATAATTATATCATATATTACTTACGACTGCCCTATAAGGTCAGAACTTTTCAATCTCCATTTGAAAGAATAGGAAAATAATCCTTGAAATATTTGATTAATTTGTTCAAGATAATAGAGATATTAAACCTTGGAGATGGGATTTTTAACACAGGCAATCTGACTCTAAAGATCGGCTTTGGGGCCACTTTATTGTTTGACATCTTAGAAAATATTTAGGGGTTAGAATGGTCAACTGGATGATAGGGGAAGAGTTAAATTAGGGAGGAATCTAGGATTTCAACCAGCATTCTAACTTAAATAGGTAGGATAATAGTAGTTCCATTTATTGACACTGAGAATGTTGGTGAAGGTATAAAATTTGCCAAAACATTATAAATTTTGGCCAGATGAACAGTCTAATGAGATCAGGTCTAATTTATATTTACATATTTGAGTTAATCTGCCCAGAGAAGATTATGGAAACCAGGGTATTTTCTAAAGAGAGGCTGTAAAGTATTTTGCAAATGTACACAGCAGAATTAGGAATTTAATATTACTATATTGACTCAATATATTTTGGGATTTTTCCTATTCTTCCTTTTTATCAATGCTCCATGATTTTTTTAATTTTATTGGTAATTGCATATGTTTTAAAAATAATATGAAGAAATCTAATCTAACAAGTGCTTTATGAGTAGCCGCAGAGTTTAGAACAAAATGTTATCTGAATCACAGAGACATATAAGTGTTCAAAGACCACATATTATGAAGAAATTTTAAAACATATTTCAATACTATCTTTCTCATAATGATAGTAATGTCTATTCATTCCACAACTCTACGTGAAAAAAGCCCTCTTCCTTCAGATCTAATGTGATGCTCACCCCTGTTCTTGTACTGACACACTGTAATAATTATGCCATCTCTAATTTTTATATCTTTACTAGCTTTCATGTCAGAGCAGCTGGTCTGGGAATTACAATTCTATCACTTATTTCATGGATATCACATTTTCATGTCAACAAAAGACAGTGAAAACATCCCTTAAATATAGCTAGAGTAAGTACAATTTTCCTTATGACAAATTTATAACGTTGATAATTTTTATTATTGAAGTATATTGTGATAATCTATGGAACAGAAAGATCAGTGCTTTGCCAGGTAAACTTTCCATCATGTTAAAAAAAAAAAAAAAACTTTTGTAAACTGATAAGATAAAAATTTCCACAGTAAAAAGATAATTTTGAAGTTTTTCGTGGATAGCTTCTTTTATCCTAAGGATTTGTTCTTTTTTGGAGATAATGTCTTATCCTCAATGGATAGATAATGAGGTACTTAAAAGCACAGCCAGTGAAATATGTTACTGGAACAAGATGTATACAACTTTGTTTGAGGCTTCCAATTCATTGATTTGTTTATGACAATCTCTTAGATAAATATATCGTTCACTGCTGCAGTCAAGTATACATTGAAGAGATATTGAACACATCTCATTTGGTGAGAGTACCCAAAGGGAGCATGAGAATTAGCAGCTCCTATTAGTAATATTTTTTGATTTTCAAAAAAAAATGATACAATCATTGCTTCTCTAATGTTGTATACATTGCATCAAATTATAGTTGTCAGCAATTTCCACTGAAGAAACAAAACCACATGTCCTTAATATGTCATCACTGTCTATCTCATTCACATACAATTCAGCCATCTAAACAAAAGAAGTATGTGAAGAATTAGGCAATTAAGAAGGGAATTTACTTTCAACTAGCTAGACTCAATCACGATATTTTGCTCAGCTTCTCTGAATACCAACATTGATTATCTACTTCCATTTCCTATGAGTATAAGAGAAAAAGCATAATAAACTGAAGCATATATTTATGCATTCTATAATTTTATATTTGAGGCAGAGAACTGGTGAGGATATGATAGATCAGTACAGTTCACTACAAACATGTAAGGAACTGCGATAAGAAAGGAAGGGTCTAAATACAAAAATGACATTTTATTGTCCTCAAGGAATCTATAATAAGTTGAGAAAGACTTATGTTTTAACAGGTATTTTCAATATAGTTTTTCACATAATTACTAGGATGAAGATTTATTGGATTAATATGAAAACATGGATGAGAAATATTTAGCCCAAGTTAAGTATGTCGATCCAGTTATATGCCTCAGAAAAAAAAAATTTTAATCCATTCTTATGGGTGTGAACCTATGGTAAATAGGACCCTTTAAAGGTGTTATTTTTATTTAAATTATGGCCAACTGAATAAGGACGGGTGTTTATCCTACTAGTGGTGGCCTTATAGAGAATGCCAATAGGAGAAATTGGAAGCTGAAAGTCAATGGAACCCGGAAGAGAAAGGAACAGGTATTGCTATGTAACAGAAAAGTCAAATAACCCAAGTTTTGCCATTCAGCCAGCACACAGCCAACCCTGGGAGGAAGCAAACCTTATCACCTCTGAAACCCTGAGACAATATATTCCTGTTGTTTAAGCTAACCCATTGTGTGGTATTTGTCATAGAAGCCTGGAAAACTGAGACACTAAGTGTTCCAGAAAAGTATCCTTGAGACATATATATCTATATATATATATAAAACACTGTGGGAAAAAAACTAGTTAATTATATATATTTAATTAGAGAGTCTGGAAAAGCAACTTTAAAAATTATAAAAATCTACTTACCTGGCAGGGGAGATACCATGATCACGAAGGTGGTTTTCCCAGGGCGAGGCTTGTCCATTGCACTCAGGATGTGCTGACCCCTGCGATTTCCCCAAATGTGGGAAACTCGACTGCATAATTTGTGGTAGTGGGGAACTGCGTACGCGCTCTCCCCCATTTGAAAAAAAAAATTAAAAAAATCAGTAGGAAACTATGACATTTAAAAGCACATTTAAATTCACTATGATGCATGTATCTCTAATTAGTTAGTGAAAAAAGTACAACTATTATAATATATAGTCCAAATAAGTAAGGCATTATTAATGACAAAACCAATGAAAAATTTTAATGATGTCAAATTTCTTCAACACGTTTCCTTAT
Source organism: Cabassous unicinctus (assembly GCA_029593785.1). Taxonomy (NCBI): domain Eukaryota; kingdom Metazoa; phylum Chordata; class Mammalia; order Cingulata; family Chlamyphoridae; genus Cabassous; species Cabassous unicinctus. The sequence goes on along the minus strand of JAQZBX010012215.1, from coordinate 32,554 downwards.
AATGTAACAATCAGAGTGAAATACCTTAACTCAGATGGCTATAAATTATAGTGATTTGCAGTTTATAGCTTAAAATTAAGTAGAATAATAACATAATATTTTAGAGTTATTTATATTATAATCTCTACCATAGAGTCAGTTTTCATACATTGATGAAGAAAATCACGCCACTGACTATTACTTAAAAAAAATGACATTGCACTCACCCCAATCATGCTGCTCTCATTTCACTTTTGGCCTCTGTAGACTCCTTGCTCTTGGGCTTATTAAACATGTGTTTGAAAAAGATGATTTTTAAAATATTTTATTCTATATCTTAGGTATTTTTACCAGAAGGTTATTTCAAGATATCTTGTCTTCCATGGTGCCAAAAAAAATTTTTTTGTGTGTTGTGTGTCACCTCTCTGGAGGTACAATAAGTTATTTAACTGCTTCTCTATTTATGAAGCATTTTAGTTATTCTTTTGTAGTATATACATAGCATCCAATTCATTTTAGGTCAAATATATGAGCAAAGTTAGTTATGTCTGAGACTGTCAATTTGCTTTATGAAAAGTTTGCACCAATTTACATGTTCACTTTCTTATACAGGGTAGGCTAGGTTATGCTGCTTTAACAAAAAAATACCAAAGTCTCAATTGATTTAAACAAGTTATCTTTCTCACTCATGACAGATTACTTTGATGGGTGACTGAGCATTCTACTCCAGTTCTACTAATTACAAGACCCAGGTTAATACAGTAATTGCTATCTCATCCATGTTTTGGTAAACTACACAGCCCACAGACCAAATCCAGCCTCCTACTTGTTTTTATAAATAAGTTTGACATACAGCACGACCCATTTGTTTACATAATATCTGAGATTACTTTTGAGCCAAAATAGCAGAGTAAAATAGTTGCAAAAGAAATTTTAAAGCCTACAAAGCCTGAAATGCTATCTGGCCCTTTATAAGAAAGATTTGTTGGTCCCTGATCTAGTAGATTTCTCTTGGTTACTGTGGTGAATAGGAAAAACTGGTCATGGACCTGACTTTAACGGTTTCATTTTTAGGTTAATTGAATTTAATCACATTTTCTTGTTCAATAAAAAATTATTGATTCTATTTACCTTCACCTATTTCCAGTTTAGTCACATCTGCCTATTAATTTTGTACTGTAATGACAGCCAAACTAAAGATAAAAATTTGAGTCACATTATCTTTCCCCTGGAATATCTTGGTCCTCATTCTATATAGGTTTATGATATTGCATATTGATGTAAAGAAGTCTGAGGCAAGTCTTTCTTTCCTTGCCTACCATCCCCAACCTTTCTTGACCCCATCATATTTCTTACTTTTCTGCATGATACCCTGAGACACCTTGAAAATGTAGTATTTTACTCAGGATTTGTCTCAGTGTGAATGTTCCTGGAATAACTGCATCAGTTTTGTTTTTTTTTCAATAACAAAATATGCCTTTTCAATATGCTGATTTAGCTCTACCTTCACTGGAAGAAAATATTATTCTGTCATTCACCATGTTTGCTCTATTCCATATGTTGTATGGTCTACTTGAGACACTTTTATTCCCTTTCTTGTTTCAAACACAATACTTTGAAATCACATTGTTTGGTTCATGATTTTTTTTCCTTCTGAGTCTGCTAGTTCCTATTGATGTGACTTTGTACTTTTATGATCTCATGTTTGAATTCTCATTTAATTGAGATTATGTACTCTTTAAGCTCTTTTATGAAAAGAACCAAAACATTATGTGGTTATTTTTTCTGTCTTGGATTTTAATTCATTTCAGAATTGAATATTTTACCTTTTATGCTTTCCACATTTTTTGTTTATTTCTTTTAGTATTGTGGATATATGCCATGCTGCTTCTCTTCATTTTATTCATTGCTAATGGCTAATTTTATTAATATTTTTGTTTTTATGGTATTGTGTGTTTAAATTCTCCATCTGTTTTTACTATATTTTCTAAGACTCGCTTGTCTCCACATCTAAGATTTTATTTGATAGAAATGAATCATATGATCTATCTGGTTTTCTAAGAGCTTGAGGATGTGTGTGCTTCTGTGTGTGTGTGTGTGTGTGCTGGTGGGGGATAGGAGAAAATTAGGGTGCTAATTGATATGTCAGAGCTATGTATTCAATTTAGGAACTGGGTATTTTGTCAATAGTTCTGTAACAGGGTCTACACCATCTGTTTAGAGGCATATTCTATCCTTTTGGGGGATAGTCTTGAGCTTTGAATTGTCCCCAGTTTTATTTGGATCATTAAGCCTCTACAATCTACTGTCCCCCTTCCCCACTTTACCTCCATTTCCAGAGTTGTTATTTCCGTTCTTCTTATAACCATTTATAAAAAAAAAAAACAAAATTAATGAACTTTGATCATACGTTTCATTTACTTGCAGGAAGGTCGAGGAGCATTTTCCTTAGACTTTCCTCTGGGTCTCTCTCCCATAATCCTCAAATGATCATAATTTTTTCTTTGAGTCTGATGAATTCCTGTGTTATTTTTCTAAGGATAAATAGCTTCATGTAAATAGGATGGCTCTAACTTTTTCCTATAACTTTCCTCCTGTCAGGAAAACCAAAATGCTGACCTCTACTGGAACTTCCTCTCATGGTGAGACAGGAGGAGTTTTTCAGCCCTGATTCTTAAGGCAGCCTACATCCTTGCTCCAAATTTAAAAAAGAGACTGAAACATTATTTCAGAATTTTGTGTGGAGACTGGGAAGGAAATTAAATCAAGTTTCCTCTAATAGTGTGGGTTATTAAATCCTCTCTTTCTCCTTAACTATATTTCATTTTTCAAAAATCATACCACAGGATTTCCTTCTTTTGTTTCTTTTTGGATTGTTACAGGTATTGATTTTCTGGCTTCATTTATCTTTGTTAATTTTGCTAGTTTTCAAAATAGGGAATTCCATGGTCAGTCAGTCTTTATTCTGCCATTTAATTATGGATATTAGGATACATGTTTTAGCTTTGTCAATTCTGGAACTTCTTCAAATAAGTTTGGAAAGAAATAACATATAAATAATAAATAAAAGAAATGTTAGCTTTAAATAGCAGGTTCTTCAATATAAAATCGTTATCACTAGTTTGAGAGTATAGCTTCAGTTCTACAAAATAAAATACTTTGAACAAAATTTAAACAAATCATTTTAAACAGGTTTCTAAATGCATTTATTTTACTTTTATAATCAGTCTTACTGCTTGATCTGAAAAGGGCAAGGATAAGAGAGGTCATGAAGCATAAAGTCTACAATTATTGACACATATATGAAAGGTTTGTTGGATGAGCTAATTGTGAAAATATAGTTGAAACAATTAATTTGGCACATGTGTATCATTTAGCCATGATTCTTTATCATCTTTGTGCTTTACATTTTAGTTGGCAAGGCAAAATACAATAACTATTGAGAGCTCAATCTTGAATCAAATAGACTTGTGTTCTATCTCCTTCTGTTACGCACAAATTGAGGGACTTGGGCATATCACTTTACCTTTCTAAGTTGCAGTTTTCCCTTATATTATTTATATCTTTTGGTTGTTGTAAATACAGTTGTATGTAAAGTGCTTGGTATAATATGTATGATCTGTCATTGAGTTACTGAGTAAATAGTAGTTATTGTTAGTTAATGTTTTAGTGGTTTATTGAATTGTAGTAAAAGAGTAAATTGACAACTCTATTTTGACCTTACCATAAATATAAAAGCATAGATTCAGATAAATGTTGTAGTTGCATCTTAATATAGTATGATATGAAAAATAATTTTTTAAATGACAAAGATCTGAAAATATATTTCCATATGCTTTGTTAATATAATAGAGCTCAGATAGTTCCAATAAATCTTATTTTGTGTTAGAGTCAACAATTCTTTAATTTTCAGTTATTTTTTAATATTTCCCCTACTGATTCTCACTTACTATGTTTCCAATCCCCTGGGGAGTGATAATTTCAGTTAGAAATCCCAGAAAAAAATTGGGAAGTTTTTAATTGGGAAAATAATACATTAACTAAATATGTCTTTTGGAGTCATATGATTTCCCATTTATCTTCTTTGGTGATCAGTTTTTTTAGGGCATTGGAATTATTCTGCATGATATTGTAATAACTGATTCGGGCCATTATACATTTTGTGAAATCTCTCACATATCTTTTAGTGAAAGATGAAGACTCAAAGCATAAGAACTTTTAAATTCACTGAGTTTATTGACTATGGAACTCTTCAAACCCCTTCAACATTTACCAAAGAAAACACTAGAAGAAACATGCTATAATAGACGTGATTTATGCCTAAACATAAACAGCAGTGTTTAATGACATTACATTTCCCTACTGCATTTTTTATTTTCCTTTCTAAAAAAATAATCAAAGAGAAAAAGCATATTTCATATACCAATTATAGGTGATCCATGTTTTCTTCCTTATGTTTATTTGTAAGTCCTACATTTAAAAAATGAACATCAAATAGTTTTAAACTGAAAAGAAAAAATAATTTAAAATAGTTATATAAGAAAAGGACACTTAAAAGTCAGAATATTTGACTTACAGCCCTGAGAAACGTCAATAAAAAATACTCAAGCTGTTGAGTGTACACTTTGGGTGGACTGAACAAGGCAGGGGACTGTATAACACAGTGAACTCTGAGGTGAATGATGGACTGTGGTTAATAATACTAATATGAGAACATTCTCTCATGAACTATAACAAATATAATAATACATGATGTTAATAATAGGATAGTTTGTAGGAAAAACAACAAATATGAACTATGGTCTATAGATAGAAGTAATGCTATGGTGATGTTTTTTCATTATTTGTAACAAATGCATCACAACAATGTAAAGTTTTGGTAATGGGACGATGTAAGGGAATCCTGTATGATATGCATAATTGTTTTGCTAACTCACAACTTCTCAATTTAAAACAAAAGCAAAAAGAAAAGGGCCTTGCTTAAAAAAAAAAAAAAGTGTTAACAAAGTAAAAAAGAATATGCAGAGCCTTAGGAAAAAATGTTTCCTAAATGACCTCATTAATTAAATTATTTCAATGTACATAGGAATAATGTTTGTCCATTCATTAATTTTATTGCTCCATTTTGAAATGTTACTTCTTTTAGGTTGTTTCTTACCATACATCAACAAATTCATTTTATATCTGTATTAGATAGCAAAAGGGGGCCTGATGCAAAATACCAGAATTCTGTTGGCTTTTATAAAGGGTATTTATTTGGGGAAAGAAGCTTCTAGTCACAAGGCCATAAGAGTTCAACTCAAGGTGCCATAAGAAGTACTTTCTCACACAAAGTCATTGGCCATGTGTTGAAGCAAGATTGTGAGCAATGTCTGTGAGAGTTCAGCCTGCTTTCTTTCTTTTAAGGCTCCGTGGTCCCAGCTTCTTCCAATCTCAGCTGTAGATTGGCTTAAGACTCTTCTCTCTCTACAGGGCTCATTTCTTTCTAGGTTCAGCTGCTCAGTTCACTTCACAAGGTCAGCTGTAGACTATTGGGCTCATCTCACTTCCTGAGGCCCCTGCCGTGTCTAATGAGCTGTCTCTCTTCCTCTGTGTTCTTCTTCTCCATGTATTTACTTCTGGGTGTTATGTCCCCAAGGGGGATGGGACTCGATGCTGAGTCACAGTCCAATGATGTGGTTGGATCAGAACCTTAATCTTAACATAATTTAATCAGACGTCTCAGCTGAATCTAATACAATCAAAGAGTTATCATGCCAAAGGAACTGACCAGTTTACAAACATAATCTATATTTCTTTTTGGAATTAATAAATAATATCAAACTGCTACACTCCACTCTCTGAATTCCAAAACGACATTACAATATTTTTTTAAAAATACCTTAAATCAGTACATTGCTAAGTAAAAAATCATATCACAATCAATTTAAAGAAATAGTTTGTCTTGGGGCAAAGTTGTGTCTGGCTGTAGATCTCTGAAACTTAGAAAACCATTTATCTGCTTCTAATAAACAAAGGGACAGACAAAGGATAAACATTTGCATTACCATAAGGAGAAATTGGTAGGGAAACATGAGTCATGGGTCTCCTACATTTCCGTAAACCTGCAGGGCATACTCCATTAGATTTTAAAGACTGAGAATAATTCACAAGATGATGGTTTCTTTTCCCTGGGACCTTGTGGGGACCACCCTTTCCACAGGCTCATCCAATTGCCCTTTTCTTGGTTCCACTCTCTTCAAGCATCTGGCTGGTGACCAAGCTCCAGACCTCACCCTCCCAAAGCATTGCGGTGATGGCCACACTTTACCCAATCTTTGGGGTAGAATCTCAACCCCCCAGTAAAATGACATGAATACAACATCCTCCCTAACCTTTGGTATACAGCCCAACCATCTCAGAGCTACTAGTTGGCAACCTGGCATTCCCTAATCTATGGGGGACAGGCCCACCCTTCTCAGACCTATGGAGTATTGACCTTACCATCCCTAATCCTTGGGGAATATGCTCCACCCTCTCTGTACCCTGGGGCAGCAAAACTCTCCCTGAACAGTGGGTGGGAACATCCACCCTCTTCAACTGCTAGAGCAAACTCACCCTGTCTATACACATGAGTTGGGTTTCTCTCTTGACCCAAGGAGATGTCTTAATTCCAGATCTCAGCTTCCATGGTTTTCCTCTTAAAGCTGTTTTGTTTTCCCTTCCATCTTTATTCTGCATATACCTTTTAGTCCAGTCTGACAATGATTTTGTTCACACAGCTCTCACAAAAAGCTTGTTGGTTTAGCATGCAAGAAGCAGGGGTCCAAGCCATCAGACAGTAAGAATTTCCACAAGTCTTTCCTAGATAACTGCATTTTCAATCCTGATTTACAAAGTCCAAGATTAGTTAATTCCTCAAATGGGGCACTGTTGTCTAGGGGCTTGATTTCCAGAGGCTTGGGATTTCCAGAATCAGTTTCTGGTTTCTTTGTGCCCAAAAAGTCAGTTCTCAGCTTATTTCTCTCATAGAGCATTTTGCTATAAGCTGCAAGGAGAAGCCAAGCCACATTCTCCAAGTTTACTTTGGAAAGTTCTTCAGCTAAATGCCCAGGCTCACCATTTTCAAATTCTGCCTTCCATAAAACATCAGGAGTCAATCTTGCTAAGTTCTCTGCAATTTGAAAACACGGGTCACCTTCCCTCCAAGTTCCAATAATAGTTTCATTATTTACTTCTAGGGCCTCATAAAAAGTCTCTTTAATGTCCATATTCCTACTAACAGTCTCTTCAAAGCACTCTAGGCCCTTTTTAATGAAACATCTCACAATTATTTTCTTCTAAGGCCTTATCAAAAGTGGCTCCACATTACTACCAACAGTCTCTTCAAAGCAATCTAGGTCTTTTCCATCAGGCACCTCACAATTCCTCCAAAAAATACCCCATACCCATTTATAAAACTGTTCCAGCATTTTGGTAAATGCAAAAGCACTACTCCACTTTCTGTTATCAAACTCTGTATTAGTCAGCAAAGGGGATGCTGATGCAAAGTACCAGAACTCTGTTGGCTTTTATAATGTGTATTTATTTGGGGTAGAAGCTTACAGTCTGAAGGCCCTAAAGAGTCCAACTAAGGTACAATAAGAGGTTCTTTCACACCCAAAGTCATTGGCCTATGTTGGAGAAAGATGGTAGGTGGCGTCTGTGAGAATTTAGCCTTCCTTCTTCCTCTTAAGGCTCTGTGATCCCAGCTTCTCCCAATCTCAGATGTAGGTTGGCATAAGGCTTGTCTCTCTCCATGGGGCTTGTTTCTTTCCAGGCTCAGCTGCTCAGTTCACTTCACAAGGTCAGTTGTAGACTATGAGGCTCAACTCTCTTCCTGGGGCCTCTGCTGTGTCTAATGAGCTGTCTCTCTTCCTCTGTGTTCTTCTTCTCTGTGTGTTTACTTCTGTATGAACATTTGTTTTATCCCCAAGGGGCCTGGGACTCAATGCTGAATCACAGTCTAATGACGTGGTTGGATCAGAGCCCTAATCTCTTAACATAATTTAATCAGACGTCTCACTAAATCTAATACAATCAAAGGGTTATCACACCAGAGGAACTGACCAGTTTACAAACATAATCTATAATTCTTTTTGGAACTCATAAATAATATCAAACTGCTACAATATCCTTAGAATTTCCATCCAGTTATCTGCTAAATTCAGAAAGACAAATACTCTGGAATTTGGGTGGATTTTGTTGAAACTGAATGGTATTTTTAGTCTTGTTGGGGATCTGTAGACCTTGAATTCATTGGATAAACATAAAAATAGCTTTTCAATATAATTTTGTGTTATATTTTTTCTGTAAATAGTTTTCCTAAAAATAATTTATTCCTAATTAATTATGTCATAATAAAGGGATTTAATATTATAAAGTATTTTATTTCATCATTTTACTGAGGAATATATTTTCCGGATTCTGATAAATCATTTTTTACATATAGAAAAGCTTTATGCATTTATCCATAAATGCAGACTTTTCAAAGCAAGACAACTTGTGTTTGAAATCTCTGGAAAATGATTTCATGCAATAATATTGCTTATTATTCCTCTGTTGCATATTGCTTGCCTTCAGGCAGCAAGTTCTAATAAGGATGCAGCTGTCTATGGCAAGTTTAGCTTTTATGGTGCAGTTGAGTTTCTCAAAAACTCAGTTGACTATAGAATAAATAGTATAAAGGAAGAAAGTAAGTAGCATACAGGAAGAAATCTAGAGGGTCTTCAGACTTTATTCATTAGTTCTGGATTTCTTTTCCTTGCTCCACCCCTCTCAGTAACTGTAATGATTTAAAAGCATCTGGTGATCAGAGATTATAGAGCAGCATTCTCACCACCATTACTCATAGACTTTAGATGTTGGCATTAAATATTAAGCTCAGTTCCATGCTTGTGAGACTGAATACAACCCTTCATATCATTTATGTTCAACTAAATAAACCCAAAGTATATAATCAGAAAATCGATATTTGAGTATTCCATTTTCAGAGCCAAAAAATGTTGACCTTTGAAGAATCATCTAATGACTGCTTTTCCTATTCCCTGTCTCCAGTACAGGACAATTACGACGGTGCACAGGGAAAAACCAGAGCCCTCTCTAAAATAGCATTTGACATTTAAAAATATAAATCTCCATCTTCAGTGCTTGCATAAATCTGATGATTTTTCTCCTCTTGAGCAAAGAGGCTATAATGCCTTCCTGGTGTGTTTTGCAGAGCTTTGGATCAACATCACACATGGAATATATTTATAAAGAGACAGACAGAATTATGTCATACCCAGAGGGGAAAATAATCAGGTAACAACCCTCCATTTGCTGCATTAATCATATTTTTTGTGACTAAAAAATTTAAGAATAGACTTGGTAATTAGATACATGATGACCTTGTTTTTGATCTCTGGTTTTGGTGTGGCAAATCTGTTTGCTTGTCCACATATTGGGTCATTGGTAAAATAAGAATAATAATGCATAATAACTCCTCATTGGCTCAGGGCTTTGGAAAGTGATTTCACATTTTTGTGTTACTTCAGCATTTTTATATTACTTAGGTGCTAATAATTCTCCCTGGAAAAGAAGACTAAGGCATGTTTTTATAGTGAATTGGAAAGGATTTTAAGTAAATATTTATATTAATATTTTAAATAAATTTCATATCATCTTTATATCATCATTTTAGCCATGTTAGGATTGAAGGGAGAAGGGATTTTAAAGAGAATATTTGGTTTTAGGTAAGATAATGTTACAATATGCATGGTAAAGATAACTTAGTAAATATTGTTGGAAATAATTTAGCATCTAATTGGACATTATAGTGATTGTAAACATTGGGATTAGTTTGAAGCCATTGAGAGATATTTGAAGAAATTAACAAGAAATTGTAAAATATTGAATATAATATTGTTTACAAAATTATAAAACAGTATTAATACAATGAAGAAAACATACATGACCATTTGAATATTAAAAACTTATATAAAAGATTACTTGAGTGAAAAGAAACAATTTTTGGTAGTAAAATTTAGTGCATTAAACTATGAAATTGTGTTTTGTATTCTCTATGTATCATTCATTATTATTGTGCAGACAGCTCAGTCTTAACCTATAAAATTGGGTGAATGGGGACACTCAGTATCAAAAACCTATCAGTTGAACTAGAGTTATAAGCATTGCATTAAAAATATCATTATTTGTTTATTTAAGTCATGTAATAATAATGGTTATGTAGCAGCTTAATATCATTTATCCATTCCAAAAAGAAATATAAATTATGTTTGTAAATTTGTCGGTTCCTCTGGCATGATAACCCTTTGATTGTATTAGATTCAGCTGCGACATCTGATTAAATTATGCTAAGATTAGGCCTCTGATCCAACTACATCATTGGACTGTAACTCAGCATCTAGTCCCAGCTCCCTTGGGGATAAAACAAATGTTCATACAGAAGTAAACACACAGAGAAGAAGAACACAGAGGAAGAGACACAGCTCATTAAACACGGCAGAGGCCCCAGGAAGAGAGATGAACCTGATAGTCTACAGCTGACCTTGTGAAGAGAACTGAGCAGCTGAGCCCGGAAAGAAACGAGCCTTGGGGAGAGAGCTGAGCCTCACGCCAGCCTACAGCTACAGCTGAGAATGGAAGAAGCTGGGACTATGGAGCCTTAAGAGGAAGAAGAAAGGCTGAACCCTCACAGACATCGCCAGCCATCTGGCTCCAACACATGACCAATGACTTTGGGTGAGAAAGTACCTCTTAAGGTACCTTGAGTTGGACTCTTAGGGCCTTGTGACTATAAGCGTCTATCCCCAAATAAATACCCTTTATAAAAGCCAACAGAGTTCTTGTACTTTGCATCAGTATCCTACTATGGCTGACTAATACAGCTTATAATTGATAAAACTTCATAGAGTTAGAAAAACTATGGATAGAGGGAAAGATTCTTCCTCTGAAGAGAAGGCTCATTTTCTAAATGTTATCTCATTGCAAAGCAGTTGCACATGCCTGTCAATGGGCATAGAGGGGAGAGTGAAGAATGGGATGCGTCCTACAATTCACATACAATTAAATATATACTTGACAACCATTTTTCATTTTTTTGTTAAAATTACCCTGATTCTACTGAGGCATTGGGTAGCCTACTAGAAATTTGGTTTTAAATGTCAAAATTTACATACCAGTGGCATAAATTTGCTAAGTTAACCTATGGTGGTAATTTAATGTTCCTGCCAATTACTGAAATAGGTATAGACACATGATGAATTTCTGGCCCTTGAGACATGAGGGAACATCTGTAAGGAAGATTCTGGAAAACTTGAGACAAAAAATAAAAGTCTTCTGTCTGTTGGATTCTTTTGTGACATATGAAATTTTGGCAGCCATCTTGGGAATATGAGTAGAACCAGTCTAAGATAATTATTCAACATTCATGTAGGCAAAGAAAAATCATAGAAAGAACATGAGTCATTATGATTTAACTTATCCACTAAAGTAACCAATCATTCTGACTTGGAACTTCTTTTTATATGCAATGTTAACTTTCTGCATTGCTAAGCTGTTTTTGTTTGGTCATCTGTTACTTGTAGCTAAAAGCATCTTAATTGATACTTGGTATTCAATTCATTGATGTACCTATTTTTATAAGACATACTTCCTACATGAGATGGATTTGAGAATATGGAAAGCCTCTAATGGTGTGAATATAGAATTAGGATTGCATTCATCACAGTTTATAGGATCAATTGTAGAATGTTATGCAAACTTAGAGCAAAAGAGGATCTCAGGTAACTTCACCCACATTTTCTTTAACCTCGCTACTTCACAGATAATTCATTGAACCCCAGAAATGTTAACCGGCTTACCACAGGTTGCCTAGCTATCTATATTTTGAAGAGGTTTATTATTTAGAGCTAGAACACTGGTTTTTATTCCTATTCCAATAATCTTTCCATTATACTATACTTTCCTTGAAGCCTAGAAACTAAGTCAAGTATCTGATTTTAATTATCACCTCACAAATCTTATGTAATTGACTTGTCTTTATAAAACTTGTGGTATTTATGAATTTTCCGGATTAGCCGACAGACTGGGCTGAACTTTTGGTGTTAGTGAGTCACTGTCCATGGTGCTACAATATTGGAAATAAGAAAAAGCTGTCCAATTATAATATCATCCTTACATTTTAATAATAGACAATCACATTTCTATAATATCATAGAAATTTATATGATTATTATTGCCATTTAGTTAAATAACATATTCACTATTTTGCCTTGAAATTAAGAATTTGAAATTTTCCTTATTTTCTCATTATTTTGGTGACAGTTTAGACAGTTTAAATAAGTAACTTATTAGAAGTTTAGCAAGATGGTTATCAAAGGGAAGAGTAAATTCCATACAAGTGTTTTCTCTGGAGGGTGAATCAGAAAACACAGAGATTTCACCTGTGTAAAAACGGTTGCATGGTTTGCACTCTGCCTGCTTCCATAAGGCTTGGTCAGGTGGACACCTCACTTTCTTGAGTAAATAAAACATCCTTTAGGACTCCAGATGTCCATGGAAATAAGTCAAGATAGTTTGGACATTCAGGGTAATACTACCTGTCTGCTGTCCTTCACAGCTCTTTTAACTGGAACCAAGCGGTATCCAAAGAGTTCTGTATATTCAGAGTAACACTACATCTCTTTTGACCTTCTGCAAAACAAGCAAGTGGTCACACCATAACTTTTTATATCCTTGGCTAGTGTTTTTCCTTTTTATTCTGCCTTTCTTCAGTCTTCCAAACCCATCACACTTACTAGCTTTGAGACCATGGCTTCTAATATCATCATGCTATTTATTCTTTTTTATGTTAATCAATCTTAAAAGTTCACTCTCCCAGTTTATGTATTATTTCCTTGTTCCAAATCAGAGCTCTGTACCTTCCTTTATCTCCCACCCATCCTTAAATCCTGAAAAACTCTGGACAGTTTTCAGCAAAACACACCATACATAAACTTCTTTTTACTTTCTTGATTAAACTGATAACTGGCTGACTCTCTTCCACAGTTTCCCATGCAGCCCTCCTCAGTAATTGATGTACTTTCTCATATACCCCTCATAAACCTGGGCACTATGTAAGGTTGCTGTCCTCTATACTGCTCACTGCCACATCCAAAATATTCTGCCCAAATTTGTGTCTCACGTATTCGGACTATAATACTTATTACTGCTTCTTGTATCATCATATACTTACCTTCCTGTCATTATCCCTCATTCCTTAAAGATTTTGACTCCTGGTTTAATGTTGTCCTTTCCCACTATTCCTCTCAGATTAATCCCTCAGCTTTTTGATCTCCTCTCTTCTAATGATATTTTTTCCTACTCTCCCACAACTTAATGGTTATTCCCCAGACTCTACCATTAACATTAACTCCATAGAAGCATGCAACCCAGAATCCAAATGCCACATCCTATATTTGTAGCTCTCTTTCAGTTTCTTGCATCCAATAATCCTTTGAATCCACTGAAATCTACAATTCATTGATTCAATCACTTTTTAACTGTCCTTTACAACCCTGCAGGTTCACATTTTTCTCCTTACTTAAGTTACTTAACCAATCATCTTACTACCCTCTAGCATACACCTTCAATTCATTTGGCTTACTCATACTTTGTCCTATTTCCTTGACAAAATTACAACCATGATTAAAATCAACTTTTGTACTACTCTGCACTTATACTTATGCAGTTAAAATTGGGTATTAAATGCTGTTTAAGTAATTATAATATACATTATTAATTGATTTACTTAATCATATCTATATCAGGGGTCAGGTCAGTATACTCTTGTTTATGGGCCAAATTTATCCTGCTGGCTGTTGTAAATAAAGTTTTATTAGAACATAGTCATGTTCAGTCATCCATGTATTGTCTATTGCTGCTTTTATGCTACAATGTCAGAGCTGATTAGCTGCACAGAAAGCATATGATCCACAAAACATTAAAAAATATATATATATTTACTCTCTGGCCCTTTACATAAGAATTTCTCTGACCCTTGTTAAGTATCACTAGCATATGGTTTTTTCACCTGTACTCTGACCTCTAATATTTTCATTTTCAGAAGATGGCCTTGCTGCTTCCCATTTCAAGACAATTTAAACAATCAGAAGAGAAATTCCATAAATTTATGTCACCCTATCCATCCACTTACACAGTTTCACTCCTGCTTATATACTCTGCCTTCACTTCTGTTACCAAAAACACAACTGTAGATTTGTATTCCCTACAGGAGCATTAGATTCCATTCTTTCTCATTTACTGAAAGACATCAAACTCCAATTCACTTCTCTGCCCTGAATCATAAATTTCTTGCTTTTCTCTTTGTTATGTTTTTCTTGCAGGCATACAAAAACATGCTGTTATTTTTTTTTTTCTTTCTAAATAAAATCTTCTTTGCGTACATCTCCTTCTCCAGTTTCTTCCCTTTATAGCAAAACTCAAAAGCATTAGCAATACTTACTGTTTTCAATTTATTTCCTACCATTCTCCTTTTAATTCAATCAGGCTTTCTCCCCAAACAGTCCACCAAAGACCACTGAATTGCTAAATCCAATGGCAAATTCTCTATATTTCATTTTTCCTATTAACACCATTTTTATTCAGCATATATTTATTAATACCTATATAGATACTGTTCAAAACATTGGATAATGAAGAGAAGAAATCAGACAAAAATTTCTGTGTTCATAAAAGTTTATATTCTAGACATTTACAATAGTTGATCATTCCTTCCTCTTTGCTTCTCTTGGGTTCCAGTATAGCAAGTCTCTTTGTTTTATTCCTATGTGAACCTCCACATGTTCTCAGTCTGTTTTATGGCTCCTTCTCTTCTCCATGACCACTTAATGTTGTAGTATTTCATGGTTAAACACTATGAAACTTTTTATTTATACTTAGAGCCACTGCTTTGGTGACCTCATTCATTCTGTAGCTTTGAATTTAATTTACATTTTTAAAAAACTTTTAAATGTACATCTCTAGGTTGTATCTCTCTGCTGAACTACAGACTCATACGTTTAACTTATCTGACTTGTATGCTGAATAATCATCTCATATCTCAGCCGATGGTAAATCCATCCCCAGTGATCCCCTTCTTTCTCAACTGACTTATTGCTATAATCTCTTCATTGTTTTTTTCTCCTTTTATATTTGTCCCTCACCATCTCTCTCAACACAACAGACTGAAGGATCCCTATAAAATGAAAATTAGATCATGTTACCCATCTGTTCATCCCACTAGGGGCTTATCATCTCATTCAGAGTGCACAGCAATGTTCTTATAAAGGCCTATGAAGCACAACATAATCTGGTCATCCCTAAACTCTCTAGTCTCCTGCAAGATTCTTCCTCTTTCTCTTGATCCAGCAACAATTGTCTCTTTGCTGTTCCTTGAATATGCCCAGCATGCTCCCATTTGCAGGCTTATCTCTAATTGTTTCTCCTGCCTAGAAAGCTCTTTTTCCCAGATAGGCACTGGACCTCTTTCTAGTCTTGGCTAAAATGTCACTTTCTCTGTATAGAAGGCAAAAAACAGACATATAAAGTGGATTAAAAATACTGACAACATGATAATAAAATTATCATATGATAAGGGACACAATGAACCATATTCACAAACCTCCCAAATTGTTTTCTTACTTGATAATACATGTACATAAGGTTTTTTGACCTTGATAGCAAAGAATAGGTCTCTACATAATTATCATTTATTTAGCTTATGCTCTGTGCTAAGAACTTTATGTATAGCTTTTCGTTTATGCAAGTCTTGATATAAAGACTATTATTTCCCCCCATTTTAGAAATGAAGAAAAGGGCTGGGTAGTTTTCCTGCAACACATAACTTGTGAGTGATAGTTCTAGGAGGATCAATGCTTTCAATTAATACACTGTTCAAACTTTCAAAAGCATAATATCCAATATAAACATGGATTATAATTGAATTTCTCTTTTCTTCAGCAAGTTTTCATTGTAACTTTTTGCTTTTTTAATTTTTGATAAGAGTTTTCTATAGATTTCAAAGAAAGGCTACATAATTTGATTCTAAAATATTTTCCCTTTGTGTCTTAAATTATTTTCAAGATAGAAGAAGCTTTATCTTGTCATGTACAAAAATCATGGCATGCATTAAAAAGGAGAATTTTACATTATGCAGATCTATAGAAATCTGTAGAATTTAAACCAGCATTCCTGAATTCCCTAGATATTTCAGTTCTCACTCTGATCATGGATCAATCTCCATTTCATCTGTGACTATTACTTGTAAAGGATTTCAGCAAGACTATTAAATAAAAATGCATAGGTTTCAAAATCTCTAATAATATACAAGACAAATTAATGAAACCATGAACATTTTGTCTAGTTATGTCCTCAGTGTCTTCAAGAAAAGAGTCACAATATAGTGGGAACTTTTGAGTACCTTTGTATATCATGAACAAACTGGCAACAGCCCAGCTGATTTAGAATCTTCAAACATATTGAATCAATTGGCTTTATTAAAAAATGACAAATTTATAATGTGGCAATTTAACTTGTTTGTTAAAATGACTTACATTAGTCCATGACCTTATACTCTGCCCACAAATATAAATATAATTATTTGAAACATAATAATTTACTAATCATAAATGAACACTCAAACAAGAAAAGGAAATAAATACTAAGGAGAAGAGAGAGTGAAAGAGAATAATAATAATAATAATAAACAATCAACTTAAAGAAGATCATCATAATACTAGGACAAGCAG
Organism: Cabassous unicinctus; assembly: GCA_029593785.1. Lineage (NCBI taxonomy): Eukaryota > Metazoa > Chordata > Mammalia > Cingulata > Chlamyphoridae > Cabassous > Cabassous unicinctus. Next base: position 15,767 of record JAQZBX010012215.1, on the reverse strand, counting down.
GAAATACAAAAAGGAGGTGGGAATTTTTATAGGAAATAATTATTGAAGAGCATATGCATAGGTGAAAACAAGTGTTATTTTCCTAAATTTCATCCTCATTTGTTCAGGTAGACACTTAACAGGATTTTCCCACATAGATGCCTACTTTGATATATTGCCTGTTGACTAAGCAATTATGTGCCAAATGGTTTTCACACTAAGAACTTGATGGCTTAGGCATAATTTCTCTACCACAATTTGTCTATACACTTAATTCTACACTTTCCTTTCTTGACTCCTGCTTCAATTTGTGAGACTGGTTGGTGACTAAACTGTTTAGCCCTGAGGAGACAGACAATCCTGAAATGAAATAAAGCACTAGGAATGTGGTGCCATCAAGTAAATCAAACTACTAATATTTTTGTTGCCTCAGTCTGAATGTAATGAAGGTAGATACTTGTCAAAACAAAACAAAACAAAACAAAACAAAAATCCTGCATTAAGCTGGGCAGCAAGGAAAATTACTTGATTATCCTGATAGGAAACTGGACAGAAAACATCTAGGTCAGCAGTTAGCTGTCTATTTTCACTGATGGCAAAACGAGCTTCTCTTTGATCTAAGAAAACATGTGTTTCAACTTGAAGTTTCAATTATTTCTTCTAACATCTGCTCACATTGTATAGTATTTCCAGAAACTCCCAGCATTACTACAATGGTATGAGTGAACATGGGATAGTTGTTGAATGGGGACTGGCATTTTAGTAAATACCACTCAGACCTAGTGACTAAAATATCTTTCTTTCCTTTCATTTTTCTATCTTTTTTTGAGGGGGTGATATTGCTATGAGAAACAGGTAAGGTAATGTAAGCCCTTAAATACTTGCATATTTAGATATCACTATTGACAAGAAAGGGTATAAATCTGAAAGTTGCATTAGAAAAATGTGAAAACAAAATAAGCCCTAGCAGTACTTTATTTCTCCACTCTTTATAAAGCAATTTATTATCACTCCCATCATCTATCCTCTCGATGCCACACACATCCTCCATAGAATATTCTAATTCATCCACATTTTTGGTGTACTAGAATCAGAACTCTACCTATTAAAGTAGTTGTGGAGAAAAAAATAAAGCGTGGCTAGGTCACTGAATTAACAATTTATATTGCTTTTTGTTGTGAAAGGAAAGAAACTCTAGCAGTAGGGTAGATTTCATTGCAAATCAAGATTTGATTTAAAAAACAAAACTTCTGTGGAAATTTTCAACATCTTATTTGATCACCCTTCAACCTCATCTCCCCCAGCTTCCCACAACTATAAAATGCCAAATCATGTAATGACCAGCTAGAATCTTTAAAAATGGAAGAAAGTGAGATATCTGATATTTACCTTAGGGTCATATTTTCTTCTTTGACATGGTCTACATATCTTTGTTTCTCCAGTGGTTCTGGATTTCTGGAATCCAGAACATTTAAATCTACATGTGACTGCCAACAATTCAGTACCCAAACTTCAAAAATCCCACATGTGCCAAACTTGTTCTAAAGTAGAAAAATTCCGGAGGAAAATGAGACACTGGGTAAAGGCCAACCAATACAGTGACAGCAGCAGAAAGAGAAGTTAAGCTTAAGGGCCAGTCTCAAAAGTTATTCATCTTGAGTCATGGATTGTGGGAAGATGGTGGAATAAGAAGCTCCAGGGTTCAGTCCCTGCACCAGAACAACTATCAAACAGGCAAGAACGGTCGGAGTCAACTATTTCAAAACTCTGGAGTCCAGTAGAACCCCGTACAGCATTGAGGGAAGAGCACGAGGAAAAGGCTGGTAAATTATGGTAAAGACCAGTAAATTATGCTATAGGGTTACTGGTACCCATTCCCCAATCTTGTGGCAGGTCACCATGGGTTCTGGCCCACGACTAGCTTTTTGCTTCTAGAAAGGGACATAAAAATCCACTTCCCTGATATCGGGGTAGGCACAGCTGATCGCTGATTGACCATGGCTTTTGATTAGTGTCTTCAGATCATTGAGAGCCCAGCTTTAAGGGCAGCTGTTGTTACAACCTGCTCCAGAAAAAGTGGCTGAGGAGACTTAAAGACACTACACTTCCTCGGAGCTACAGGAGACAGTTTACTGGCTGCATTTGATGGGGAGGTAAAAAAAAAAACAAAAAAACACATCTTTGGGGAGCTGTGGAACAAGCTACTGCTGTCCTTCCTGATCCCCTCCCTAGGGCAGTTTGCAGCTGGTCTTTGTGTTCTTCTTGGGCCCCTGGCCTTGTTCTGGCTGAGAAAAAATGACTTGGGAAACTCCTCCCCTGAGTTTCCTCCCTCCCACAAGTTTCCCCTCCCAGAAAAGGAGCTTATAACAATGAAAGCAATGTGAGAAACAATTGAGATGGCTGACCTGGGGCAAAGGCATAGCTGCTTTAAACACTTAGGAAAGGGAGAAAGCCTGTCTTCTGGGATGTAGAGGGGGCATTCAAACTCCAAAGCAACTAGCAAGCACAAGCCCAGAACAAGACAGACCCAGAAAAGACAGGAAAGACTCAGCACTTTGAATTCACCTTGGGCGAACCTTCTTGATAGGAGGACTGACACTCAAGAATGTCTTTCATATCACCGGTTGGTTACAAAATCAAGAAACAGACATTTCAGGGAATAAATCTCATAGTTAACATTTTAAAATATTACAAAATACAGTGTGTAACAAAAGATTATAATACAAAGAAACAAGAAATGATGGCTCATCCAAAGGAGGAGGATAAAAATCCAGAAAACACCAGTGAAGAAAACCAGACTGTGGACATACCAGACAAAGACTTTTGAAAAATCATCTTAAAAATGCTCAAAGAGATGAAAGAAAATGCAGAGAAATAACTAAAGGATGTCAGGAAAACAATAAATGAGCAATATTAGAATTATAGTAAAGAGACAGAAATTTTAAAAAGGAACTAAACAGAACTACAGGAGTTGAACATCACAATCACTTAAATGAAAAATCCCCAGGAGGGTTTCAACAGCAGATTGGAGATGGCAGAAGAAATAATCAGTGTACTCAAAGACAAGACAATTGAAATGAGTCTGGCTGAGGAGTAGAAAGAAAAAAAGAATTATAAAACACAAAATTAGCCTAGGAGACCTCTGAGACAGCAACAGCCATACCAATATACAGATTATGGGAGTCCCACAAGGAGAAGAAAGATAAAAAAGGGCAGAAGGAATATTCTAAGAAATATTGACAGAGAACTTCCCAAACTTAGCAAAAGCCATGAATTTACACATCTAAAAAGTCCCAAAAACAACCAACAGGATAAATAATTTAAAAAAAAATACATCTCATCATATGTTGATCAAACTGTCAAAAGCAAAGGAAAGGAGAGAGTTCTGAAAGCTTCAAGAGAAAAGCAACGAGCTATGTACTAGGTGATACCAATTAGACTGAATGCCGATTTCTCATCAGAAAACATGGAGGCAAGAAGGCAGTGGGTTGAAATTCTTAATGTGATGAAAGAAAACAACTTCCAACCAAAAGTTTTATATCTGGTGAGACTTAATTTCCAAAATTAGGGAGAGATTAAGATATTCCCAGATAAAGAAAAACTGAGGGAGTTCATTATCACTTGACTTGTCCCACAAGCAATGCCAAAGAAAGCTCTTCAGACAAAACACAGTGGTTTCACAGAAGCATAAAGAAAGACCTTTAATAAAAGTAACCATTTGAGTAATTATAAATTACAGTACAATTGTATTGTATATATTGGTATGGAACTCCAATCCACTTCTTATTTCTTACAAATGCATAAAAAGTAATGATAGTAACAAATGTTCCACAACAATATAAGGTGTTGGTGGAGGATGATGTATGGGAGTTCTGCCCATTATGTATGATTGTTTTGTAAGCTTACAACTTCTCTAATAAAATAAAAATGAAAAAGTAATGATAAATCTGTGTTTTAGAGATACAATGTACAAAGATATAATTGATAATAAGAACAAAAAAAGGGGTAGAGGGATATCGAAAAGTGTATGTGTATGTTACTGAAATCAAGTTGGTATGAAAACAAATATGATTTTTATATATTTATGAAGTTAAATTCTAACCCCATGGAAATCACAAGGAAAATAGATGAAAAAATATATCCAGATAGAATTGAGAAATGCACTCAATAGGGTACAACACAAAAAATCAAATAAAAGTAGGCATTAACAGAAGAACTGGGGTCAAAAAGATATGACTTCCAAAGACTAAATAGAAAATAGTAGAAGAAAGTCCTGCATTATCAATAGTGACATTAAAAGTAAATGGTTTAAACTCTCCAGTCAATAGGCAGATGGGCAGAATGGATAAAAAACATGATTCAACTACATACTGTCTAAAAAAGACTCACCTTAAATTCAGACATAAGTAGGTTGAAAGTGAAAATATGGAAACAATATATACCATGCAAGTATTAAGCAAAAGAGAGTTGGAGTAGCTATACCAACAGCACATAAAATGGACTTTAAGTTAAAAACAGTTAAAAACTGACAGTACAAAGTCAGTTATTATATACTGATAAAGAAGTCAATTCTACAAGAATATGTAGTAGTTTTGAATATATATGCACATATCAGCAGATCCCCAAATTACATGAAGCAAATACTGACATATTTGTAGAGACAAATTGATGGTTCTACATTAATAGTAAGTGGTTTAATACACCACTTTCAAAACCATATTTACAGGATGAAGGAATATAAACAAATTATCATCCCAATTGATGCAGAAAAGGCATTTGACAAAACCCAGCACTGCTTCATGATGAAAATACATTAAAAACTAGGAAAAGAAGGAAACTTCTTCAACATGATCAAGGGCATACATGAAAAACTCACGGCTAACATCATTCTCAATGGTGGAAGACTGAAAGTTTTCCCTCTAAGATCAGGACCAAGACAATGATGCTCTTATCACCAATGTTATTTAACATTGTACCAGTAGTTCTTGCAAGAGCAATTAGGCAAGAAAAGGAAATAAAAGGCATCCAAATTGGAAAGGAAGAAGTAAAATGTTCTCTATTTGCAGATGACATTATCACTTATACAGAAATCTTGAAAAATCCACAACAAATCTCTTAAAGCTAATAAATGAATTCTGCAAAGTGGCAGGTTACAAGATAAACACTCCCAAATCTGGATGGTTTCTATACACAAGCAATAAACAATTGGAAAAAGAAATCCAGAAAAAGTTCAATTTAAAATAGCAACTAAAAGAATCAACTATCTGGAACTCAATCTAACTAATGATGTAAATGACTTTACATTGATGTAAATGATCTTAACCAAGATGTAAATGGCTAGTTTCATAGAAAACTAGAAAACATTGCTGAAAGAACTCAGAGAAGGCCTAAATAGATGGAAGGACATTATATATTCATGGATTGGAAGACTAAATAATATGATGTCAATTTTACCCAAAGCAATTTACAAATTAGTGCAATCCAATCAAAATTCCAACAGTCTTCTTTGCAGAAATGGAAAAGGCAATCATCTAATTTATGTGGATGTCCTGCATGCCATTGCAATGATGGATACAGACCATTATACATTCTGTCAAAACCTGTAAAATTGTGCAGTGGAAAGTGTAAACTATAATGTAAACTATAGACAATGGTTAGTAGCAATGCTTCAATATGTGTTCATCAATTGTAACAAATTTACACTAATGAAAGATTCTATTAATGGGGAAAAGTGCAGGAGGGGGAGTGGTGGGGTATATGGAAATCTCCCTATAATTTCAATGTAATATTCATGTAATCTAATGCTTCTTTCAAAATAAAATTTTAAAAAGAATTATATGGAAGTGTAAGGGGTCCTGAATAGCCAGAACATCTTGAAAAGAAGAATGAAGCTGAAGAATTTATGCTTCCCCATCCTCAAACTTATTATAAACCCACAATAATGCAAACAGCATGATACTGGCACAAGGACAGTCATATATACCAGTCGAGTCAAATCGAGAGCTCAGAAATCAACTCTCACATTCATGGCCAATGGATTTTTCACAAGGGTATAAAGACTACTCAATTGGGAAAGAACAGTCTCTTCAACAATTGGTCCTGGGAAAACTAGGTCTCCATTTACAAAAGAATGAAGGAGGACCCCCTACCTCAAACCTTAAACAAAAATCAACTCAAAATGGATCAAAGACCTAAATGTAAGAGTCAGAACTATCAAGCTCCTAGAAGGAAATGTAGGTAAACATCTTTAGGATCTTGTGTTAGGCAGTGGTTTCTTAGACTTTACAGCCAATGAACAACCAAAAAGAGAAAAAAATAGATAAATGAGACCTCATTAAAATTTAAAACTTTTGCACCACAATGGACTTTATCATGAAAGTAAAAAGACAACCTACATAATGGGAGAAAATATTCAGACACTACATATCTGATGAAGGTTTAAAATCCAGAATATATAAGGAAATCCTTCAAGTTAATGCCAAAAAGACAAACAACCTAATTACAAAATGGGCAAAAGATTTGAATAGACATATCTCCAAAGAGGATATACAAATGGCTAAAAAGCTCATGAAAAGTTGCTCAACATCATCAGCCATCAGGCAAATGCAAATCAAAACCACAATTATATACCATTTCACACCCACTAAACTGACAACTATTTAAAAAACAGAAAATGATAAGTGTTGGAGAGGATGCAGAAAAATAAAAACACCTATTTATTGCTGGTAGGAATATAAAATGGTGCAGCTGCTATGGAAGAGTTTGGCAGTTCCTCAGAAAGTTTAGTATAGAATTTCCACAAGATCCAGCAATCCACTTCTAGGTATACACACAAAAGAATTGTAAAAAGTGACTCGAACGGATATTTGCACACTGGTATTCAGAGCAGCATTATTCACAATTGCCAAAATATGGAAGTAACACAAGTGTCCATCAACAGATAAATGGATAAACAAAATGTTTTATATACATTATCCAACAGTAAAAAGGAATCAAGTAGTGATACATGCAACTACATGAATGAACCTTGAAGACATCATACTGAGTGAAATAAGCAGATACAAATGCACAAATGTTGTAGAATCTCATTGATATGAAATAATTAGAATAAGCGAACTCATTGAGTCAGAATCTAGAATATAAGTTACCATGGTATGTGTTGCAGATAGAGAGTGTTAAGTGTTCCTATTTGTAATGATGGTAATATTTTGGTAATGGAATCAATGAATAAAATAATTCTTAATGCTTGCACACATCATTTTTCCCCTAATACTTATTTAGCTGCTTTTAATACAGATCTTAGATTCAATGGATAGAACTGTGACATTTATTGTCGAATGATAAGGAACTGAAATTTTTACCAGATGTACCATGTATTAATCATATTTGATAATTCAAATGACCCAAATTACCAAATTGGCAATGATGTTTATTTCCTACTAAATATGCTCAACCATCTCTTTAACTACATTTTCCATATCCTTCCTACACTTTTTTGGATTTTTCCAAAGGTTCATAATTGAAATCATTAATTGGAATCAAGCCTAAATGATTTATTGCTTAAAATGGTGTCTCAATTTTCTGTTGTCAAGCTAATGCTGCATATCAAAATGGCTGAAATCAGTGGCTTGAAAAAAAATAAGCATTTATTAGCCGATGAGCCTGCAGTTCAGATTTATGCTGGGCTTGGCTGGAAAGTTTTGCTCATTTTGTCCAGGCTCACTCAGTATGTTGGCGTATAGGCCAGCTGTAGGATGATGTAGGCTGGCCATGTCAAGACTGGGGCAACTGGCTTTGTCCCACATGTCTTTAACTGTCTTGTCCGAGCATATTCTTAAGGTGATGGCAGAAATACAAGGGCACAAGGGAAAGTATGCAAGTGTTTTTCAACCTCTGCTTTTAATACACTTCCAAAACCCCAATGGATAAAGTCATATGAACAGATACAGAGTAAGACTGCAAAGGCAGTACAAGATTACAGGTCAAAAGTAGCAGGCACAGGGAAGGTTGTACAACAAATGTCATTAATGAAATCAATCTACTATACATGGGATGAAAACATTGAACATTACTCTTAATGGGTCATAGTTACATGTTGAGCATTTTTACCAACATATACCTTGCTCCTCTCCCACAGAAATTCCTATCCAGGGGTCTATGTGTTAAAAAAGCTATACAAATGATTGCAATTTGTAATATAATTATGCAATTATGCAATTTAAGAATCACCAGCTTAATAAAATTAATGCCAATAAAACACGGCATGGCAGTTTGATTAATCTAAGCAGAATATGCTTATATTTTAGGAATTATCAAGACAGTTTACAAGGTTAAGGCCATCAACAAAATTTTTAGGAGAAGCAAGTCTTGAATGCTATCTTCATCTCACCCTCTTAAAAGAGAAACTTTCTTCTTGAGGTCTGGTCATTTAACCCCTACTTCTTCCCTTCCAGAATATAAAACTGAAGCACATAATCCTAATTCTATAAAATACTACACCTTGATTCCCTGTTTTATGTTTTTACTTGTATAACTACCTATTTCCTTTTATAATCTAGTTTTCCTCTTTATCCACATTTCTTAAGGCTCTGTCTTCATTCCGGAGTTTGCTCTGATTCAGTGGAAAATTTCAATGATATCTTAGTAATAAACTCCAACTAAAGAATGAGCCACAAAAATCACTGTTATCTTCAGTCTTAAAAATAATAATATGGGAGCATTATTTTCCAGTTCCTTCATAAAACATAGATTCATGGTACCAGACACAAATACACACCAGGACTTTACTAAGATTTGACAGAGAAATATATAGATCATATTTTCATTTTCTTTCATTTTTTAATGTTCTTTATTTGCTGACTTTCAAACCAATTCCTCATCAACAAAATTTGATTCTTGGGAAAAAATAAGGTTGATCGAAATTAGTATTGATTTGTACTAAATGTACCACACCAATGCAAGGTGTTAATTATAGGGTGGTATATAGGAAGCCTGAATTTTATGCATGATTTTTATGTAAATCCACAACTTCTCTAACTTTATATATATAATTAAGTACTTTATTTGAGGAGACTATTCAAATGCATGGTCTACACATTCAAGGTTTGAGGCCTGGTGTCAGAAAGTTGGGCCAGAGAAACTTTCTGAAGTGCTGGCGACATGTTTCTTGGCACTGGTTTGCATCACCTTTTTTGAGTCTGTAGCTAAGACTCATAGTTTAACGAGTTGGATGTTGATTGCCAATGTGTTACTAATAAAAATTTAAGCCCTCAGATTTCTAAACCAGACATATTTGCAAAACCCATTGCAATTTCTTATTTTTCTTCCTTTATCGGCTATTCATCTCACACTCCTGAAAAGCAATGCATGACTTCATTCATTATGATCTATGCTTCAGTCTGAACAATTCAGGAAAATTCATCAAGATTTCTATTAATCAGTTAAAGATGTTCATAAACAAAGCTGATGAATAATTCATATAAAATCGAGTGTATGTGCTCTACTGATGAATAATCATGAACCGATCTGGAATTTATTAATGACTTATGAATATTTATTTCTAGATGATATTCCTGTACAATTCATGATTCCTGAAAACTGTTTCCTTTTACTTTCTATCCTGTGCTTTTGCCAAAGATGCCTTTGGGACCATTAAGTTGTTTCCTAAAGAGTTTTGACACAATAAAAATTGTGAATATAATGTCATCTGCAGATCTTACTAAACACACAAAAATCATATTTATTTCCATAGTCTCATCTAGTAGATTTTTAAGGTAACACTGTCTTTCACTGTATTATCTTCTTATAAATGACAGAAAGATTGCTATGTGCACCCACTTCACTACACAGATGTGAAAATGTGAAAAAATAAAACAAACTGAAAACTGAATGCCGGAAATAACATTTCCCTTAAGCAGCTACTAATCTTGTGCCAGGTGCAGAATTTGCTGCTCTTCAGTGAATGTCATTTTAGTGTGCCCTCTGGCCACTTGCAAATTGGAAATTTCACAACAACTTTGGGTTGAGTATTTATATGAGATGAGACACTTCAGCCTAGGATTGTCATCAGCTGGCCCTTCTCGGATGAGAAATTAGCAAGCAACGCTTTTGGAACTCTTCAACTCTTCCAAGTGCTTGGCAATCATTTACCAGTTAATCCTCCTTTGAGGGAGGTCAGCCCTCTGCTTGAATTTTCACATGAAGTATTTCACACAGATGTGAAATAATCTCTAAAAGGCCAGAGTGCAGCAAATCTGGGGTAATAAAAATAATCAGACACAGACCTGGGCAAAATTGGGGAGCAAAAAATTTATATCTTTGGTTGCCCACCTGCATGCTCTTTCAGAGTGCTTGTCATAATGGAAAACTAGCTATTGCTCACTATATATCAGGAATTATTCTAAACACTCAGATGCAAGAATCAATTTAATCATCACTATAACCCTAAGAAGTGGGGACTGTTATTATCTCAACTATATAGATAAGGAAACTGAGGAACACACTGTCTAAATCAATTGTACAGTTACACAGATAGTAAGTGACAGAGCTGGGGTTCAAGTCCATGCAGTAGGGCTCTGAATTGGGCTCAGAGCCATTATGGTATGCAGCCCATGCTGCTCCATTTTGCCCTTTTAATCACCCCACCTTAGCTTGTACATACTGGTAGTTACCTATATTGTACATTATGTCCTGTTATTCACTGTATTTTCTCTGCTAGGGAACTCTAAATTGTGCCTGTGTTGGAAACTGGGGGGAGGGGGGGAAAGCTTTCTTTTGAAGTTCTTCTAAAATACCATATAAATAAATTCTTACTCTGCCCCTTTTAAAGTACTACCCCTGCAGAAAAGTGTGGTGATATTTTGTATCATGGTTTTCTCCAGAACATCTTAAAAGTTATCAAGTCCCTTAGAAAAGTGGAAAGATTTTGCAGTGTAGCCAAGGGGTTCATAACCAACCAACATGTACAGTAGTGAACCAGCAAAGATTGTGTGCCCTCCCAGACTTTTTATCCACTCTGCTAGGACATTTTCATAAGTGCAGATGTTTTTTTGCGTGTGTTCAGCCAAATTACGTCAAGACTGTAAATTTCATTGATGTCACAATTGGTGCTTATATTACTCAATTATAGGGAAAGTTGGTGGTTGCTATGAGGTCAGCCTCTAGCCATAATAATTATTCCATTTGTGGGGAGGAGGAGGAGGCCTATGAACCATGTTGCTATCCTTAACTGTTTAGAATTATTTCAAACTCTTCTAAGTGTTTATCTCTGCACCAAACTTTTACCTGCATGTATACATTTTAAAGCACTCCCCCATGGGTACCACCCCTAGCCCTTGTCCAGTTGCTTCAAAAGGATGTTAATGGTTGAATGTCCAACAACTGTTGGTAACTATTAATGGTGCAATGGGAATTATATCTGATAATATCTCAAGGGCTATAAATAGACAATGGTAATCATAATGATACAAAAATGAAAAAATTATGAGGCCCATTGGAAAGGGTAAATTGGAAAAACTCTTAGAAATATTTTAAGGAAATGTTTAAAAATTACCAAAATTTTTGATGTTCATCAGCACCTCTTTCTTTTATATGCAGGTCTAACCTTTTCTCCCTGATATCTAAGGGCCAATTGGTCTTATAAATGTCTATAATGTTTTATGAAAATTATTTCATTCCTTTTTAAAAAACATTTGAAAATTGTTTTTATCATTTATCATCTAACGAAAGTCTGGTTCTGCAGCATGAAAGCATATCTTTCATTATTATAATGAAATTTTAAATGGACTCATACTCAAATTTTTAAAAATCTTTTGATTTAAACATTACTAATACAGATTATTTCATTATTATTGTGAAGAAACGCTTTTCTCATTTTATATTTTATATGACTTTCACAAATTAGAATTGCTGTTTTAGCAAAGTAATATATGTATTTTAAATAAATGTCTTACATGAATGTTTGTACACTTCCTTTCATGCCACTACTAGGCAGTGACTTTTAGTAACACAATTTTTTAAATTCAAATTTCATTTCAAATTTAAAAAATAAAATAACAGACAAAAGGCAGCAGTAGCCCAATTTTAAGAAGGGAAAAATTTGCAGCATATAAATGTTTATCTATTTCCCCAGATTATAGTTAGTAAATAGCCAAGTTGGGACCAAACATAGGCCTTTAGAAAATAGAGCCTATGTTCTTAAGCAATACTCTATTTCGTTTTTAATGTCTAATAGCACCATAAATTTGCTAATAAAAATGCCTCTTTCTTGGCCATCATACTACTTCCCTTACTCTCCTCTTCCTCTTTTTTATATTTACCTCCAGATTTATAAACAATATAGTTAAAGTACTAGTACTAGTAACTTCTTGGTTAAATCAAATTTCAGTATTTATATTTTTATGGTTTGACAAATACTGCTCTCAGTTGAGCCATTGACAGAATTCTCACACCTCGCTTCTTTACCTTGCTTTCTTCAATTGTTTTCTTTTTATATACGCGTCTCACTAATTCAGCACCCAAACCCTCTGACAGAACTGTAAAAATATTCTCAATATGGTCCAATACTTCATGTGGATCTATAGGTTCCAGGTTTTTTTCCCTTGATATAACCCTCCTGGGCGTCTCTGTCCCCTTATACCTAAACTGATCCCTTTATTCTCAGACTATTGCACATCTGGCTTTGGAGAATTACCATTTGTTCATCACCCTGGGAATTCCCTTCCCTTCTCTCCTCTGTTGGAACCCTTTATCTTGATCCAGTGTCTCGCTTTTTGGTGTTTACTTCCTAATGTTGGTGAGTTATGTACTCTAAGAGATCAGAAGTTGAGAATTTAAAGACCTGGTGTGTCTAAGTATGGCTTTATTTTACTTGACCATTGAACTCATAAAACTGTAGGGTAGAATTATATCATCAGCTTTTATCTTCCTACACAGATCTTAAGAAATCTGATGCAAATTGCATATGTGATTTTTTCCCCCTTCTCTAGAAACTGTTAGGACTTGAATTTTACTATGAAAGTGCCTTACTTGCTGTGGTGTTTTTCTTCTTGTGTGCTGCTGAGCAATTGATAAGCCCTTATAATCTGAAAACCCATGTCTTTAAGGATGAGAAATTTTCCTCCCCATGTTTTTCTTTGTTCTCTCTGGAACTACTAACTGTTGGTTTAAAATGATTCTATGATATTTATCTTGATCAAAGTTTGGCAAACTGTTTCTGTAGTGAGTCAGATATTAAGAATTTTAGACTTTGATGGCTCATAAAGCCTCTGTTGCAACTACTTAACTCTGTTGAAAAAAGCAGCCAGAGGCAACACCTCAACGATGGGCTTGGCTGTGTTCCAGTAAAACTTTATTTACAAATGCTGGCAGAGGAGCTGATTTGGCCTGCAGACTGTCTTTTGCCAACCCTGATTTTGATCCACATACACTTTACTGAACTCACTCATTAGTTTTACTAATTTTTTAGATCATTGCTTTGGATTCTCTATGAAAAATAATGTATATATTATTTGGACAAACAAAACAAAACAATAATTTAGATTCTTCTTTTTCATTGGTACAACACTCTTCTATTTTGGCCACACATTCCAAATAAAGGATTAAATAATAATATTGACAACAAACTTCTAATTTTAATGTAAATGAAACTAGCATCACATCAGCTCTTTGAGAATTCATTTTTTTATTTTCCAATTTTAATTTTAATTAATAACATTTATTGGATTTAACTGAATTCCCTACTGATGCCTATTAAGATTATTGTGAATATATTTGCCTAGTGGCCTGGAATGTGATGTAGTGCTTTTGTAATAATAAATTACTCTTTAATTGACAGTATAAATCTAGGTTCATCATGGTGTTTAATTCAGTTTCTAAGCATTTATTTAGGATTTTCACATCTAAATTTGCCTATGATTTTCTCTACTACCCTTTTCAGGCTTTGATATGTATATGACTAAATTTTAAATATTGAGCAATTAAATCTATTCTCTGTGCACCTGTAGCCCCTGTGGAAAAAAAAAAATTACTCAATTTGGGTAACAAATAATGGGTGATGACTTACCAAATTAGTCTTGTCTGCCCTCCCACACCTATCCCATGGGGTGTTTGAATTCAAAGCATCTAAAGAGAAGGAGTAAGTAACATGAAAATAGATAAAAGACCGAGATCATTGAGTACTCCTAAAGAAGAGGCACTAGAAGAGGTAACAATAGACATCTGCCACTGATAGATTGGATAAGATAAATAGGCCAATAAAGCTAAATTTTATGCTGGACAATTTTCCACTTCCTATGCTTTTGTTAGGTTTTATTGTTTAGCTGTTTCAGATTTTTTTAAAAAACTTCCTCATATATCCATATAATGAATGCCTATCTTCCAAATTAATCTTTAGATATCTTTGCACACTAAAGGAATCTTTATGATGCACATACAGATTATAATTGGAATCATCTGTTCTTTGAAAGCTTCAAAGAACTCACTGGTAAATTTATAATCTCCCAGAGTTTATTTTGAATGTAATTCTTCATTTTTTCAACATTTCTTCAGTTATTGGTTTATTTTCTTTTCTTTTCTTAAGTCAATTTTGTCTTTATATGTGTTTAGAAAAATCATTACTTATCAGGATTTCAAATTGATTATTGAGCCTTTATGTGGACATAGTATTCTCTTATATATTCTGAGTACTCTTTACACATCTTGGAGTATTCAAAACTAGAGAAGTGCTATTAGAGGTGAGAATCGAGAATGACAATGGTTTTTATTTTCTCTGAAAGTTGACATGTCCAGTAATTTGTAAAGGACACAAAACTCTTTTGAAGGTTACCTGCTCAAATTACCTTAAACTTGAAGTTCATTTCTTGATTATTCCTTTGCAGGTGTAAGAAGCACTTAGGAAGCAAAACTTGACAAATATTATTTAAAATGCATAAATACAAAGACAACTGTGCAACATAAATTCACCTTTGAGATTATTAGGAAATTCTGGTGTTCCTTGACACAGTTTAAACATAATTGGCAAAGTGAGCTAAGAGAGCCTTTATTTTATTTACTACCACATATAATTGTGAGTTTGAATTTTCAGCACATTTGATTATAAAAATAAAATTAACTCATTAATAAATAATTACACATGCATTATCATCTGGCAAACCCTTCCATAATTCCAAATATTTAAATAAACTTCATTTTGGCATCATTCATTTTGAAAATCACTTGAGCATAATAAAATTTTACTTTTGCTTTATGGCGCAACTTATATTAATTTCTCTTTTTTCCTGTAATGGTAATCCACATTTTAATTAAAGAGAAGTGTATGAGAAATGTGTCTTTGTATGCATTATTTCTATACTATAAGTAAATAATAAGTTAATTTCAAAAGGATAAAATATATTTTATGCAACATTTTGTGAATTTAAAGAGTTATGTGACTTTTTTTCCAGGGGAGAATAAGAATTTTAATGAGATTCCCAAAGGAGACTGAATAACTGATTTACTTTCTGTGACTCTTGATAATGTCCACATTGTTTAAAGTATTTTAGCTCTGTTTTTGTTTTCTACTCTACATTCGCTAATGCTTTCAGGTAAATTGAAGTAATCTTAGTAGTGATTATTGTATTGTGGCTTTTTTATTAATTGATGGAAATGTCTCTGTTTTTCCCGAAGTAGTATGACTTTGTCACCTGATGGTTAATTATATTATATTATATTATATTATATTATATTATATTATGTTATGTTATGTTATGTTATGTTATGTTGTATTGTATTATATTATATTATATTATATT